>JACGTJ010003261.1:2089-13513 GCA_014858695.1 Chrysomya rufifacies | reverse complement strand
CAGTTCTAGTTCAGTTCTAGTTTAGTTCTAATTAAATTATTAATCTGTTAAATTTCATTTCTTTCTCAGCCTTTAAGTCAGTTGTAAATCAATTCCCTTTTGTGAAAAACGAATTCCCCTCATGTATCACCCATTATAAGAACAATTTATAAGCATTTGTTGATGACACATTCATATATGTATGTACATATTTCCTTAAAACAATAAATTCATTATAATTTTAACACAAATACAAATTGATAAAATCATTAAAATTTTAATGAATTTCTTATCATCGTATTATTGTTATTGCTAACTACAAAATACTTAAAGCAAATAATTATTAAACAGATTCTTTAGCTGGCAGGCAGTTTGTCATAAAACCAAAAAATATTTTACACACTTGAATTACAATGGAATAGAAATATTTTGAAATGCATCATTGCTTTTTATCATTATCACCAATAGAAAAAAAATATGTAAAAAAGCAGAAGCCTATTTTTTCAGTAAAACATTTTACAAAATATTCCCAAGATAGTTTTTAAACAGTTTGTTTGAAAACATTAAAATGATGATAAGCCTATATTTTCATAAGAGTAACAAATCTAAGTAATTGGAAAAAATATTGTGTTGATATAAGGGGCGTTCTAAGTGCTGAAATCTTAAAAAAATAAAAAAATAAAAAAATAATAATGTAAATTTGTTATTTCATCAGTTTGGTATTAATAAAGAGTTTAATATGTTTTCTTCCTTCTTGCCACTTTATAAGAAGAGTAACAACAATTTTGTTTAAGTATTTTTAATCTTTTATTGATCGTAAATTAGTTGGATATGAAAATTTGTTTATTTTCAACATTTTGTTGTGACTTTGTTCCCACAGCAACAATGTATTTATTTTTTAAGTGTTTTGATGAAATATAATTTTGTCACTTCGAGCGTAATTTCTGCAATATTTTTAGAGAGTTATAATGAAAAGAAATCTTTAATATTAAATTGTTCCAGAAAAATTTCATTAAATTATATGAATATTTAAGCGAATTATGTGCTCAAATCTTCATTCCGGTGAGAACATTTGTTTAACAATTGACACATAAGCATAAGTCCATCAAAAACGTCATATGATGTAAATTTCAATAGAATTTGTAATTTGAATGGGAGCTAGGCGAAATAGTGGCTCGATCCTAACCATTTTCAATAGGGATCCATAAGCCAAATCAAAACTCTGTACTAAATTTCATCAAAATATCTTCATATATGTGGCCTGTACTTTGTATACAAGATTTACAGGAGCGACCAACCAGCCAAACGGACTGAGGGTCAAACTGACGGACGACGATAAGTTGACTCAGAAAGAAAACTTTTCTAAGTAATCAACTTTAAATCTTACGCAATTTTTGGTTCAGATTTTGGAATTATAGGAATTGGAAATTGAGCCAAGCCCCTACACACATGTACCTCTTGGAATAACGTCATAACTTATTATAGAGTTTAATGAAATTTTGAATTTATCTTTTCTTAACTCTTAAAATGTGTCAAGTTTCATTCTAATAGACTCTTTATTTCACCTAGCCTCCATAGATTTGTAAGTACAAAATAATGATTAAACACATAAAAATAATAAAATATGTGAATAAGTTCGGAATTTCATAGATAACTAGATGAAACTTGGCACAATTTATTATTTCGATACAAGAACGTAGCCAAAGCACCCACACTATCCTTTTGTATGGGTGATATTCTTTTAAGTACTATTGATATTCAATATTCCATACTTCATATCACTCACACCCAAGTTAAATATTTACAGATTACGTTCATAATAAGCAAATAAAATAAATAAAAATAATAAGCAAATAACAAATATAAATAAATTTGTGTAAGGTTGAGATTCAAGTTTTTAAGAAGAATTGTTGCGTCATGTGACCTTATTTTATGCGTAAGATTTACATGGACACGAAGCTAGACGGACGGACAGCCATCTTTAAATCGACTCAATAATTGATTTTGTTTCGAATGATTAGTAAAAGGAAGTTTTTCAAAGCTTTTTTTCTGTTCGTCACAATCATCGACACAAAGCTATTAGAGCCTCTTTAACTACGGTGACATGCAATATTTGGCGCCCTCTTGCGTTATGTAGTATTACCTATGAAATTATACTTTGGTTTGTGACCAAACTAACATTAATAAAACTAGCCTATTTCAATACAAAATGTAGCATATGTTTAGGCTGTTACTTATAAACATTCCTAATAATACTTTTTTACATGAAATGTATCCATTGGGGCTTCGAAAACATAATAGAGTAAAGATAACAATGAGAAGCACTGGTTCTTCCCAAGAATTATTACTGAACTAGATTATCTGAACTTAAATCGAACTGAATTAGAATTGAACTAGAACTGAACTGGTGCTGAAATAGAACTGACACAGAATTGAACTAAATTGAATTAGAACTAACCCAGAATAAGAACTGAATTAAAATTGAACTAGAACTAAGCTGGAGCTGAAGTAGGCCTGAAGAAAGGCTGACATTGAACTGAACTAGAACTAAACTATAAAAAACATGAACCAAATTTAAACTGCACTGGATCTAAAATTGAGTTATAAGTTCAAAATTTGTGCAGAACAATTTCAAAATTATCTTTAGAAAATTTCCCAAGAATTTGATTTTCTCTAGTGAATTTTTGAAAATTTAAGTTTCTAAAGAAAAGTTTCCATTTTAAAAGTAATTATTTCACTCTGGTTAACTGAAAATTAAAAAAATTAAAAAAAAAGAAGTGCAATATCTGCTTTAAAACTGTATTTGAAAAATCTTTAAACATTTTATTCAAATATTAAATAGAGCTATTAATATTATACAAATCATAAATCCAAAGGATCTATTTAAAACTCCAGCACTTTTAATAGCCACCATATTTCCTTCAATAACTGTAGCTGGATAATATGCTAGCCGTGCCGAAGACAAATCAATTGGAACATTATTACAAAGACTACCATTGCAACGTACACATAAGGCATCTTTCTCTGTACAATCAGTCAAATGAGAAGCACAACCTCTTAAAACATAATTATGTTGCACTTTAGTTACCACAGTACTAACACACAAATCATCGTAAGAAGAACAATTTCGTGTTGCTATACTATCAGCCATGGACATTAAAGCACAATCTTTATCTTCCATAGAGGAACAAGAGTAACATGATCTCACCGAAGAACGATTACAACCATTCGCATCACGACACAAATAACAGGCTTCATTTTCCTCGGATGATGATGAATTTGCTATGCGTTCATAAAATTTTTTATCAGCACAACCTCGTGTAACACGGTTTCCCATTTCACAGGTAAAACAAGATTGTGTATTCTCTTCACATTTTTGAGTTCTCAAGAACTTGCCTTCTCTACACCCAACTTGATCATCCGAAGAACAAACATTACACGATATAGTAACACAATCAGTATTACATTTTTCACCATAGCATTCTTTTATAACGCCATTTGCAAAAGATGGTTTATTAGAAGAACAACCACGTTGTACTACACCCGTTAGTTCATTAAAAAAATAATAACATTTTCCTTCCTGGCCATACAAGTTTTTATTCTGACAATATTTCTCTGTCTTTGCTACACATTTTCCCGAAGTCTCTTCTTGACCCCTCCAACACGAGGGATCCGGTGTCGCTGATGTATGTGAACATTGTAGACAATTTTGTATTGTCATACCAGGTTCATTATTACAACCATCACGATTACATCTAATACAAGCATGTGGACATTCTTTAGTTTGATCCATTGTGGATTCACAACCTCGAAGCACGTTGGAAGAATGTATGACATTCATGTAACAACGATCATCTTCTTTGTAATAGGGACAAGGGAGAAGTAAATTGGTTTTCTTATCAACATTAACACAATCAGTGCCGGAACATTGATAGCAGCGTTTACGATCCGCGGGGAATACATCACGATTGCAAAGACTTTTTTGGCAACGAGAACATGGAGCGGGACAGTATCGATTAGGAAAGAGTCGGGAGAGACAACCACGTTTTGTAATGCCACCAACTGAAATTTAACAAATAAAGAAAATATATTGAAATTAATGACAATTTTGGTTTTGATATTTGACATTTTTGAAAATGTCGGTTTTTTTTTGGAAATTTTTAAAAACTTCGCTTTTTACAAGATTTTTTTTTTTCAAAGGAAATTTTCAGAAATTTTTGGATTTATAGAAATTTCCAAAAATTTTAATTTACTAGAAAATTTCTTTTTTCGCAGAAAATTTCGTCTTTTTGAAAATTTTCAAAAATTTCGTTATTGATAAAAAATGTTCGAAAATTTCGCTTTTTATAGAAAATTTTCTAATATTTCGTTTTACATGGAAAATTTTCTAAAATTTCATAAATTTTTTTAAAAATTTTAGTTTTATTATACAATTGACAACTTTCGAAAATTTCGGTATTCATAAGTTTAATAAAACCGGATTTCAGAGCAAATTTTTAAACTCAATTTCATTTGAACATTTTTGAAAATGTCGAATATATTTGAAAATTTTTGTTTTATAAAAAAATTGCGACAATTTTTGTTTTTTCTAGAACATATTATAATTATTTAAATCTACCCACCAACAACTTGTACACATTCATCATTGTCTGTAGCACATTCCTCTACGTGTAATTGTTGTCCAGGCTTTGTAGCACATTCAATATCATCATTAGAATCACAGGAATAACATTCCAAAGCTTTCATTAAAAAAAGTAAACAAAATATTAACAAAGGAATTTACAAATATTAAGGAAATATTATGCACACCTGTAGATTTCCATAAAATCGCGATAAAAACCGCTAGAAACAGCAAGTTATTAGAATTGAATTTTGGTAAATTGCAACTGTTTACTTTCATGTCTTTTCCGCAAATAAAAATATCACATTGATTAGAGTTTTCTTATACTTATTATTGGTTTTAAGTTTAACAAAGTACTTAATTGTAGCTGTTTTTATGAGATAAGATAATGTATACATATACATAATGCCAGTGTACATATAATAAAGAGCTAAAATGATATTTATCATTAAGCTTAATGGTCGATAATACAAAGAATATTTGTATTGTTTTAAATATTTTCGTCTTTAAATTCGATATCAAATAAAAGTTGTTGTATTTTCAGACGTGCCAAGGCATTTTGTCTAGCTGTCAGACGTCTTAATGTGGGGGCACAACTTAAAAGAAATTGTTCATCGGAATCCAATAATTCATTACATTTTTCACTAGTGTGTACATTAAATACCGAGTTATTGTGATTATTACCCATTTGTTGGGGTAAAGAAGAAGCCACGCTAAGAGTGTGTTGACTATTGTGTGTTTTGCTATTATCTTCTAAACAATCAATGTTGTTCAAAGTTTGATTTTGTTGTTCCTGAGTTTCATTCATGGGCAAAGGTTCACAGTTAATGCTTTGACCATCTTCAGAATTTACATCAATTTCATCCAATAACTCGGAACTAAAAAGAAAATGTTATAATAACTACTTTCTATAAAACTCTTTTTATTTAAACTGCACCTACCTGAAACCTTCCATGTGCGGTATTAAGAACATCATTTTGTCATAAAATGACCATTTGGATTGCTTGAGCGCTGGTTTACTATCCGTTTTTTGGCACATTTTATATCGTTTTGTAAAGGTATCCCTTAAAGAGCGCCATCGTGTACGACATTCCTCTATGGTAGCATCCATCGCTTCACTAATTTCCTTCCAACATTGATTGCGTAGAGAAGTTTTACGATTTCCTTTTAATGAGCGATCATATATTACAGGACGCATAAATACTTGTCTTATTAGTTCTTCTTCATTTAGAACCACAAGTTTGCGTTCTGATGTTGATCTTTTCTTTTTTTCCGTTTTTCGTAATTTCTTTTTAAAATTGTCTCCTAACATTTTGAAATTAAAATATTTCCCAGAAGTTTTGTATATAAACATAAGAAAGAGGAAGAATTATGCTATTTACAGTGGATTGATAACACTCTGGTGTAAGATGATGCCAGATGCTGTAGATTTAATTAAAAGCTTGCCTAATTCGCAGAAATTAAAATTATGAGTATGTACCAGACACAAATAAAAATTTCAATAAATTGATTTGATTTCTAATTTTGGAACACTTCCAACAGAAAAATGAAAGTTTTAAAATTTTCTGTTGAAAATCTATTTTCTTAAAACTTCTGAGGAAAATCTAAAATGTTTGTTATTATTTCTTCGTGAAGAGAAAATTTTATGATAATGCTCTATTAAAAAGTATTTTTGAATATTTTCAAGAGGAAATTAAAATTTTTTTAAACATATTTTTTAAAAGCATTTAAAAAATTGTCTATAAAAACTTCACGGAAAAATTCCCGAAATTTTTATAAATTATTAAAAAAGAAAGGTTAAAGTGGAATCAAACTATTTCTTCTATAAAAAATGAAAGTAAAGAAAAATTTACGGTAAGGTTGATAAAAAGGAGAGTTAGCACTAGTAGACTCTATGTAAACAGATGTTTTTATTTGCTCTCCATTTCTTTGTGTCATCCCAGTTTTGAATGAAGCAGAGTTGCCGGGTTTGTTGATTTTTGCTATATGTTTAGATATTATAAAAGATTCTGTCTTTATTGAGAAGTTTAACTAGCAATTTTTTAAATCAATTACGATGAGTTGTTGTTATTTTAATACCTAAGCTTTTTAGTTTTTTTTAGTATTTATAATTAACAAGAATGTATTAAAACAAAATATATATTTTTTGTATTTTCGATTATAATAATCTGCACAAAATTTCATTTGGTTATTTTGCATTAGTTTTTTTTCGGCTAGTGAACTTCAGATGAATTTGACAACCCTGGATGGGAAGGGAAAATTAATATTTTTTTATTTACAGAAAAAGAGCATATAACACAAAACAACAACAAACTTTCTGATTATTTTACTCGTTTCATTTTTGTTTGCATTTGTTGTTGATAAGAGGAAGACATAAAAAAAGCCATTTTAATTGACAAAATACCAGCAGAAAGTGTGTATTAAATTAAATACGTGCTATTAAAGTCTTTTAAAATTACGCACCTCTGAAAAAAAGAAAAAATAAAACCTAAAATATAGTTAAAATTTCAGAGCAGACACGCAATTAAATAATAAACAACGGCAAAAGAAACATGATTTAACCTTCAAAAAGTGTTGGAGCCCCATTTTGTTAAAGCAACAACAAAATATTAAGAAATTTTGGTTAGCTAACAGAAAGAAAAACTAAATGCAGCTGATATAATTTTCTTCATCAATCCAACAACAATTGTAGTAATTGGAGTAGCAGATTAAACATATTCGGAAGCATTAAAGAAAGAAAAAACAGCTACAATAATTTAGAAAAATCAACAACAAACCACAACAACGATAACTAAAGTTGAACGATAAAAAAAAAAAATTGTATAATTTCATTGAACTTTTCTCTTCTGTTTAAACAATTGTTTCATGCCAGTGAGATAATAACAAAAGAAAAAAGTAAAATATTGAATTCTTGTGCTAGTTCTTTGTTTTGAGTACAAAAACCTCCCCAACATTTCAAAAGTGACGACACAAACAAGTATAAATATTGCAAAAATTACAGAGCTGTGAAGGTCTCCTGATTTCGTAAGAAAACAAAAATAAAAAAGGCTAAAGATCAACCTGATTAAAATATTATTTAATTAACATACATATTTCTAAGGTAAGCTGGTGACCAACAAAATAAACGTGTCTGTCGAACAGTCAGTCAACTCACTTTCATTTCGAAAAATTAAAAAAAAAAATGCTTGAATTGAAATTAAGCCAGACATAAAGTGTTGCCAGAAAATGTTTACATTACAAATCTGATGTTTAATTAACGTCCAATTTGTATAAAGAGGAAATTTTCGAAAATGTATAAATTTTTGAAAAATTTTGTATAGGAGGTAAATTTTTAAAAATATCACATAAAAAAAATTTTGAAAAATTTATTAGAATAAGAATAACAAAATTCTTGAAAATTTTCTACTTATAATGAAATTTTCGAGATTTTTTTTCTTAGAAACGTAATTTTCGAAAATGTTCTATTAGTAGCGTAATTTTGGAAAATTTTCTATTAATAAATGAATTTTAGAAAATTTTCTAATAATAACGAAATTTTCTGTTAATAACGAAATTTTCGAAAATTTTCTATTAATAAAGAAATTTCCAAAAATTTTCTATTAGGAACGAAAATTTCGAAAATTTTCTATTAATAAAGGAATTTTAGAAAATTTTCTATTAATAACGAAATTTTCTGTTAATAACGAAATTTTCGAAAATTTTCTATTAGTAACGAAATTTTGGAAAATTTTCTATTAATAACGAAATTTTGGAAAATTTTCTATTAATAACGAAATTTTGGAAAATTTTCTACTAATAACGAAATTTTCGAAAATTTTCTATTAATAACGAAATTTTTGAAAATTATTAACAACAAAATTTTTACAGCAAATTTTTAGAAAAATTCTATTATTAACGAAATTTAAAAAAAAATTTGCATTGAAAACCGAAATTTTTAAAAATTTGTTTGTGAAATTTGAGAAATATTTACTATTTTTGAATATTTACTATTGTAACCGAAATTTTCTATTATTGTCAAAAAATTGTGGAGAAAACCGAAATTTTGAAAATGAAATTTTTTTCCTCATACGGAATTTTAAAAATTTTCGAAAAATTTTTTATTGAGGCCAAAATTATGATATTTTGAAAAACTTTAGAAATTATCCTAATAAATAAAAATGTTGAAGATTTTCTTTTAAAATCAAAATTTGTATTTCTAGGAAAATTTCGAGATATGTAAACAAACATCAAACTTTTTATAATTTTGTTTTTGCAAAATGTAACTTTATTTCTGGCAACACAATAATTAAACCAGACGTAAATAAACCACAACTAACAAAAAATATTTTATATTAAAACTTCTCACTCATTCTCTTCGATTTCTCATCTTTTAGGTTGAATTTTTTCCTTTTTTGTTTTGTTTTTCTAACTGTACTTATTTTAGAGACAATCAACACAAAGCAAAAACAACAACAACAACTTAAGTAAACATGCAACGTTGGTCCTATCCAGATGATGAATCAGCCGAGGCCTGTGATGCCATGTTGGCTCCACCCACGAACAAACAACGTTCCACCAGCAGCAGTTCCAGTTCATTTCCCGAAAGGATATGGAACTTTAAGGTTCTTATGAATCAGGATATGATGACGCATGAAAAATTGGCTATAGTGGGCAATTGTGAAACGTTGGGCAATTGGCAATTGAGTGGCTGTGTCCTCATGACCAAGGATGAGGGTATGTACGCAATAACCACGGTTTAAAAAAAAAATAGAAAAAAGTTGAAACCGGTAGGTCTTCTATTGCAAACCACAACCACACCATTTTTTCCGTAAACTCTTCTCCAGATTCTAATGTATGGAGTGCTCAATTGGCTATACCAAGAGATCGTCCGACGGAATATCGTTATTTGGTATGTGCCATAGAACCCACCACAGAGAAACCTTTGGTGAGACGTTGGGAAACTCATCTTAAAGCTAGAGAAATACCAGAATTGGCAGAAGATTCAGCTTTGGCTAGTGCAGATGTTTTTGGTGAAATGAATGGCTGTGAACGTGTTGATCGTGGTTGGTTAACGGCTGAGACCATAGTACAATTAAAATTCTTTAATGCTCCTTTTTCATGGAAACAACGCATGAAGAAACGTTTAATGTATGTTAAAATAACACCAATGAACTTACGTATACCTAGTGGCTGTGATAACCTGCTGGCAGGTTCTAATACCAACATCTCTACTTTGGAGGATTCCCTATCAAATGATACCCATGATACCAGGGAAAATGGTGGAGATAGTGGCACAGCTTTTGCTTTTTCTGAGGTCACCGCTTTAAAAGCTGACGACAGTGTTATACATCCCCAACCCCAGTTTGGCACAGCTTGTGGTCCAGAGGAATTAGTTATTTTCCACTTAACCATAGGAGATTTTGAGAATACCGCCTATTTAATTGATTTGTATACGTATTCCTCAAGAGCGGATCCCGATGAGCCACCCCATCATTTGGGTTATCATTATGTTTTACCAAATTTATTTAAATTATCTGAAGGTCGTTTAGAAGTGCCTATAACCTGTGCTTCACGTCATCGTCCCTTGGGTATGATGCAAATGGGTTATTTGATTGTTAAACCAGTACCTTCTCTAAGCATGGACATGTCTATCACTTACTCACGTTATTGGAATCATAAATGGAAGGGTTTGGATGTGGGTCATCGTGGTTCGGGCACTTCTTTTAAAGCTAATGATTCCTTAATTAGAGAAAATACCATAACTTCTTTAAAAAATGCCGCTGATCATGGTGCTGATATGGTAGAATTTGATGTACAATTAAGTAAAGATTTAGTGCCCGTAGTCTATCATGACTTTATGATTTACGTTTCTCTTAAGTCAAAAAATTCCGGTCAAGAACATGATTTCCTAGCCTTACCCATGCGTGAGTTAACACTGGAACAATTGAAAAATCTTAAAGTCTATCATACTGCTGAGGGACAATCGCGTGCGCAGCGTTCTTTTCACAACGATGATTTACAAGAGCATCAACCCTTCCCTCAACTTGCTGATGTTTTGGAGGCCATTGATCCGCATGTCGGCTTTAATATTGAAGTCAAATGGTCTCAACGTTTGCAAGATGGCACCATGGAAGAAGAATTTGAACATGTTGTCGATAGAAATCTATATGTTGATTGTATTTTAGATGTAGTCTTTCGTAAGGCTGGTAAACGTCGTATTGTTTTCAGTTGTTTCGATTCTGATATTTGTACTATGTTGCGTTTTAAACAAAATCGTTATCCAGTTATGTTTTTGACTTTGGGTCAAACCGAGAAATATCAAAAGTATTTAGATCCTAGAGGAAATCGTATTGAAACGGCTGTTTTCAATTCTTTGGCTATGGAATTGTTGGGTATTGTTGCGCATACAGAGGATTTACTAAGGGATCCATCGCAGGTAAGTAAAATTAAAAACTTGTTTTTTATTTTATGTACACAATTTTTTAAATTTTAAAAAATTAGTTTTACATAGAAATTTATGAATTATTTCATAATTTAGCTTACTGTAAGAATTTCCGATAAATTCTGACATTAATAGAAAAATTTTTAAAATTTAGATTTTAAAAGAAAATTAAAAAAAAAATAAAAAAAAATTGATTGTTAATTTCGTTGTTAATACCAAATTTTCGAAAGTTTCGTTTTTAAAAGAAAAATTTTCGGAAATTTCGTTGTTAATAGACAATTTTCTCGAAAATTTCGTTGTTAAGAGAAATTTTTCGAAAATTTCGTTGTTAATAGAAAATTTTCGAAAATTTCGTTGTTAATAGAAAATTTTCGAAAATTTCGTTGTTAATAGAAAATTTTCG
>JACGTJ010003250.1:265-13538 GCA_014858695.1 Chrysomya rufifacies | reverse complement strand
AACTGAACTAGAACTAAACTAGAATTGAACTATAACTGATTCAGAACTAACCTAGAACTGAGCTAGAAGTCAACTAGAACTAATTTAGAACTGAACTATAGCTTAAAGTTGTTGGATTTTTGGGGTAAGCGAGTTCTATTTTGGGACACTGACCAGAACTGAACGACTGAACAAATTGAACTCAAATTTGTCGTTGAATGATCACACTTTTTAAAATCTGGCAACTTTAGCTATAAAATAATTGGCACATATTAATTATTACATACATAGCAATATAATATTTTTTTAATAACTTCCGTTGAAAATCTGGTCATTTTTTTACATACAACACCAACAACAATTTTCCACTCACCCAATTTATTCATAGACATAACCATAAGAGTTAATTGAATATCGCGGGGCAATGCGCTAATTTCTAAGTGCCATGTAATTTACACAATTGTTTCACAATTTTAACGTCATTTGTATTAATATTTTTCTACATTCCAATGTAGAAAAATTTAAAAAAAATGTATGTATGTAAATTTTATGCTTATTAAAAATGAAAAGAAAAAAATGAAACTGCGGTCATTGATTTTTTTTAAGTCATTGTTTTTATTTGTAGTTTTTGTTTTAATCATTTAGAATTCCGTTATTATTTATTAGCAATGGACGAAGAAAACAATGAGTCTTGCTGACCAGTTGTGTAAACAATAAAAAAATATCTTCTATTCACACTGAATATTTAAATATTCATAGATTTATGAATATTTAAACAAATTGTTGATCTTTAGCTAATGAATATTCTTATATGTGTCAATTTGTATGAAGACAATTAAATTAGTTTAAATTATTTACGAGTTATTAATTAGAAACGATAAGAAATATGTCACAATATAAGATTTATCAAGGCAGCCGTTGAAGAAAAAAAGGAGAGAGTTTTGAATTTATTTACATAAAAAATATAGTGAAATTGAAATTTAGAGCTTTTGCTTTTAAAGCAATAAAATATCGAATAAAACTCAAAAAAAAATTCTTAAAACAAAGACCAAATTTCTTATAGTTAATCTTAATTTGTTGTTTATTATTTAAACTATTCTTGTTAAGAAATAAATTTATAATGTTTTCCAACAAAGAATAATGTTATCGTATTTGACTATAGAGTAACTTTTATTCCAAAATCATGTTGCTAAGTTATTGCTCTTAGGTTCAAGTACTTGACCATTGACGTAAAATTTTTGCTCATAAACATTACGAAGTGTAAAGGGCAATGTAATAAAAAATTTTAAAACAAAATTTCATTTTTCACAACATTTAAGTAAATGATTATGAACTAACACAAATTTCATAGAAATTTGAGAAAAAGTTTTAGAAATATTAGTAAATTTTCACATAAAACTACAATGTTTTCAGTTTTCGTACAATTCTATAGTATGAAATTTTGTGATTTTTGTTTGAAAAGGTTGAGAGTTATTTCGATTTTAAGCAATCAATCGTTTCATTTATAGCCTTATAAATAAATAATCTTTCAGAATCGATACTTAAAAAGAAATTTCAATATTTCAAACTATATTTTCATAAAAATTTTACATACTCAAAGGTATGCCAAATATCTTAACTGAAATTGTTGTAATTTCGGTTCAAAGTCTTTAATTACATTCCAATTGCTTATGATCAAAACTTCAGTTCATAATTTAGACTCCATGTCGTCTGTGATCTATGACTTTTTATCGCCTGACATATGATCGAAATTCATCGGCTTACTTTGAAACAAAAAATATCAATTTATAGGGAAGCGCAGAAGGTTAGTATGTAGTATGAAATTCTACACCACATGAGCATCAAGTTAAGTTAGGGCAGGGTAATGTGACTTATAATAACATCTCCATTGGTAGACCAATATGGCTCAACTTTGAACATTTCAAGAGGAATTGAGAAAATATTATAAGTTGCAGTAACCAATGATAAATAAAATCGCGACTATATGATACAGTTACATCCCCACTCGCAGACCGATATAGGGCTATTGTGATTAATTTATAGTAATATAAGAATAAAATATTACTGCAACCATTAGGTAAACAGAATAAGATTCTATAGATTCTATAAGATTCTGTTCCTTATTTTCACTGAGTTACTCAAGTAATGGGAAGCCAAATCATTTCAGTCAACATCTCTATAACGCAGTGCAATGGAGCAAGATATACTCGATGTATTCGAGCTCAGCAACTTCTTCACATAACCTTCACGACTCAGAGTCATAGACACTCACGTCCTATTTTGTTCTCATTGCATCTATTGCACCTTTGACCCCTTATGAAACCTCTAACATTTCTTATACTGCCCCAGTCCATCTTTAGAAGGGCATTGACTAAAGCTGGTCAAATTCTCCTTGAGTCTAATCTGCTCTTCTAATTCTGATTATAGTTTCCCTAGATTTGATCCTTGACCTAACTAAAGAATAAACGAAGTAGAAACCTATTATCGGCTAAACAATTCGAGATATCTAACTCTGAGTCTAGTCTTGCTAATTCATCAGTAATTGCATTACCTGCAAACTAGCATTGTCTCATTTTGCAATGAACCATCAACTCCTTCAGTACAGCCTTACAATTATCTGCCAGTTGTACTAATAGTCTTAAGTATCAAAACCAATAGCCTTAAGTACCAATAACGTTGGTCCAGGAATAGCCGTCGTTCCAGTATTAAAGTAATATACTGGGCATTACAAATATTTTGAAAATTTCGATCTGTAATTTGATTATAACGAACGACCATCGTTAAATTGTGACAGTAAATGATTCTGAGTTGAACGATACACCTTAGAATGGGAATCCAATGTATTTTTTCTGCTAAGGAGCAACTATTTTCAAATAACCTTAGAATTTCCTGATATAAATATAATATATATTATACAATTATTCGGCAATTTGGAAAGCCAAATACAAAAAATTTATCAGCAAATATGCTCAAATGGCAACACTGCATTATTGCCATTGTGCAGAAAACCAGTCACAGCAGATCGAAATTTAATTCCAGCCGACGACGATTATGCCTCATCTTGTATTTATGGTGCACATATCTACTACACTATTAGAGATCACTTTATGTCCGTTTGTAAGCATTTTTTCTTTGGGTGTAATAATATAATAAATATTTAATATATGTAAATAATGGAAAGACGTGATCGTTTAATGATCATTTTTTGACAACACGATCATAAACGATAAATAAATCAGTTATGAAATCAAGAGTTAAATGTTTATTTCCCATTTCGTTTTCAATTTTTAAAACAATAAATTTTGCACAACAATAACGAAGACATTAAATTAAAATTATATTAAAAATAATTTGATATTCATCTAAAGTCACAAATTTTTAGTGTGATAACATAAAATTAATTAAAATTCAAAACCAAAAGTGGAAACTTATAAAATCGTAAATTTATAAACATTAACTTAGATAATTTAGTGCAAAATTTTTTTAAAAATTTCAGTATTCCTCAAAAATCTTGCCTTAAACATTTTGGTTTTATTGTGGAGCACCATTAAAAATTCGACTCGGCTTCTTGGCAAATTTGCTTAGACTTGAATAAGAAACAAGTTAGAATGTTATATTTGCCTATACCGAATCTTATATACCCTTCACTTAAGTTGGCTAATACAAGCAAGTAAAAATGTTATAGTCGAATTGGCCGAATCAGTCGGCTTGGTCGAATCAATAATATCTTATATACCCTTCACTTAAGTTGATTAACACAAACAAGTAAGAATGTTATAGTCGTCTTGGCCGAAACATTAATACCCTCCATCAAAATATATTTAAATAGCTGTGTCTATCTTAAGTAAAATTTTGAAGAAAGCGCCCTGCTATAATAAAACCATAAATGGAATTAAATATATTTAAATTTGGGCGGGTCATGCCCATTTTTTCGCATTTTTTCTCGTTTCCCGTTACTATTATTATGATTTATCTTAAATTTTATCTTTGTACCTTAATTCGTTTCATTTTGGTGACATTTTATGTACTAAAACACTTCAAATTGACAGATTTTCAGGGATTTTTGTTCCATAACTTCCTTATTTATAATCCAATTCTGTTCATTTTCAATATACGAGAAATGTTTGTGCCAAACTTCGTCTTCCTAGCTCATTCCGTGCGATCTCTATAGTGCTTTCAACAGACAAACAAACGGACTTGCATCACTAAATCAACTTAGAATCTTACCAGGATCCACAATATATATACATATTGGGGTCTTAGACGAAAATTTTAACATTTTACAATCAGAATGACAATCCCAATATACCTTCCATCATTTTTTGATGGTGGGTATAAAAAAATCCTCCAAAAATCTGGAAAAATTTCAATGGCAATATTAAGTCTCCATCGTTTTTAAAGGGCTTGGCAAATATAAAACAAAGATTTAAAAGCAGATGGCGTGTCTTTTATTAGCTAAACAAAAACAACTTTCATTAAGAATTTTACATATTTTTTCACAATAACTCTACTAAATATTAATCGATTTCAAAAATTCCAAAATTTGTAATTCGAGACATTTTAATGCTATAGATTTATAGGGAAAACAAATACGATTATTTGGTATATGGCTCTGAAATATGCCATGAAAATTAGCAGATTTCGGTCTCCATTTCAGTTGGTCGGTCGAATACGTTAAAGTGTTGAAACGAAAAATCCTCCAAAAAACAATAAAATTATCAGTGTCAGAATGAAGTCTGTATCTTTTATAAGGGCCTCACAAATCCAAAACAAAGATTTGAGGTAATATGTGTGTGTTTTATTAGCAAAACAAAAACAACAATTATAAATAAAATTTAATAGTTTTTTTGGGCAATAACTCTACTATTTATTAACCAATTTGAAAAATTCAAACAACAATTATAAATAAAATTTAATAGTTTTTTTGGGCAATAACTCGACTATTTATAAACCGATTTGAAAAATTCAAAAAATCAAATATTAGGCAAAAATACATACTATCGATTTGTGGAGAGTCCTGGAAACATTTTGACTGATTTTTTATGATATTTAGGTCATTTATGTATGGATTCTAACGAATTTAAATAGCTAAATTCTCGCGACCTTAAGGAAAGATTTGATATACATACATATTGCACAACTTTATGATGGGGGACCTTCATTAATGACATAACAACCAAACATTGCACGGGCGGATATGTATAGTTCGATATACATATATTTTTTTAAGCCACGATGAAAAATTTTGAAATTACAAACGGTGTGAAGAACTTTATACCCTATTAATATAAATGAAGGGTGTTTTTTATGTTTTACTAAAACAAGATGTACATTTTTGAAAGGTAGAGATCAATGTCTCTTTTTAAAAAAAATTGGTAAAACAAATTGTTTAACAATTAATTACCTAGCGGTTTTGCTTCCATAAACTTTTTTTTGTTTTTCACTTGCAAATTTGTTTTATTATTTGCTTAAACAAATCATGTTTAAAAAAATGCAAATCAATTGTTTTTGTTGTTGTTGTCAAACAAATCTATGTTAGTGTATCAAAATTGTTAAAAAATAAATAAAAATTATCAGGAAGTTAAGCGGGAATTTTTTGTTTTATATATATTTTAAATAAATAACAAAACAAAAAACCTGATCTGCAAATATAATATAAGAGAGTGTTTTTGTTTTACTGTTTTTGTATCTTTTCATTGTATCTATATACACGTGTGTTATATAAAAGATACATAATTTGCTATGCACTCACTCGATCACACAGTAGCTCTAATTAATACTCTTCACAGATCGCTTTTTTTTTTCTTTAAGAAATAAAACGTAAAATATAAATAAAAAATAATGCCGAAAATTGTTTCCTCTTTTTAGTGTTTATTGTTTTTTTTTTCAGCTAAAAATAAGTTGTTACTTTTACTTTTTTATGGTTTAATTTGTTTTTCTACTTGAATTTTTTTGATCTGCTTTAAAAATAATAATTCACTTACTAAAATCAGAAATTTATGGTGTAACCGAGTGGAATTTAATCATAACAAACCATTAGTTTCCGCTTTCTAAGTAAAAAAAAAGTTTACCCCATATTTATAGATAGATCAATGAGTTTGATATTTGTGATTGATGAAAATTTACTACATACATATTTCACTAATTCTTAGCAATTTCACTAATTATAGAACATTAGTCCAAAATCCAACTATAAAGATTCAAAAAGTTTATATACTATTCGTTTTATTCATAATAATATTCTATTATAGGTTTATAGAACACAATAGTTATTAAACAGTTTCGGCTTTTTAAAAATCTATTATCCCTAATAGTTTTTAAACTATTTGATAACGTTTAAATAGTGTTTTAAATTATGTGGCAACATTTTGTTTTTAATACGTCTGTTTTAAAAAACTGATCAAGGAAGTTATTAAAAGACAAAGAAGTGATATTGCGATAATCTGGAGTAGTTTCACATCATTTTTTGTCTAATTTTACTTCGTTTCTTAGCATTTCAATAATTTTATATGCGAATGTATTAGAAAATCGATATCTGTATTTAAAAAGTGCATCAGGCAACGTTAAAGAATCGGTCCTTTTATTATAGTATGTCTTTTGACGACGGATTGGAATAGGTAGTTTGTATGTATGATGTATAGAGAAAAACAAATTTCGAACACTCATCTTTAAGTGTACCGTTCGATTCAGAATCACTTTCTGGTCGATTAAAATATGTCCGTACGTCAGAACGTTTGGCCAACTGGCTGGCTGTTCAGGTAAAGGTTGTGCAAACTCTACAGGTTTCAATTTTGAAGCTAACGTCTTGACATATTTAGAGCGCATACTTCCTATTGAAATAGGCCATGATTGGTTTAATATTTCAACTAGTTCCCATACACCTGGAATAAGATTTTAAACTCAATGAGCGTTAATTATAAGGAAAAATTAGCATTATTAAACTTGGTACGTCAATGATTTTAACATACGCTCCTAGTTTCATTATAATCGAATTATTATTTAACCTAGTCCCCATATAAAAGCCTTTCCAAATTGGTGATAAAAGTTATAAAATATGTTGTTAAGAAATCAATTTTAAAGATATTTCGTTGAAATTTTGTGCAGATTATTTTGTTAGTGGAATGAATCTTGTGAAAAATGGTAATTCTCGGTCCATTTTTACTTCTATGCCCCCTACAAATGCCTCGGTTTATTTTTACACCTAGGTCCTTTACAAATGTACCTCCGGAATGAGGGTTTGAACACATAACTTGCCTAAANNGCCTAAATAAGTGTGTAATTGAATTCAATTTAACGACCACCCCCCTTTAGCATCTTTAACCATGTGACAAGTTTCAATTTAATCGTCCATTTTAAACACAACTTTTTAATATTTGTATTAGTATTTTTATTTTCCAGAAGCTATTGTAGGTTTATAGTACCTATCAATCAACAATAAAATTTTCAAGTTTTCAAATGATTTATAAAACAAAAATATTATTATGAATAACATTTTTTTCAAAAAATTCTTATTAAAGGTTAATAAACAAATCTGTTGTAAAGTATTATGCAGAAGACGGTTAATATTATGATTAACCAAATAATAATTTATTTAACATATGTATGTAGATCAGCAAAACACTTGTTCATATGTCGACACTCAAATTGGGTGAATCTAATTAGAAAAAAAAAGAAATCTTAAAAAAGAACTAAATGCATCCCACGTTAAGATTTGTCATAAAATTTCATGGTTCGTTTAAAATTTTTCCCCACAAAAGTGAAATTTTCGTGTCTGTTTTCTTTTTTTTTTTTCAATTTTGAACATAAAGTTGAAACTAATTGATTGTGATTAATTTTTTAAATTTAGAATTTTAAATAAACATGTAAAATTTTCTTTATAAAATAAAATTTCTTTTACAAAAATTATGTAAATATTTGTTAAATGTAAATTGTCATCTCTATGCAAAAGAAATATTGACAGTTTTTATTGATCATCTGCGGAAATATGTAAACAAATAATAATATAGAAAAATATTTACCGTAACACTTTGTTGTAGTAAACAAATGTTTACTTTTAAATTTTAGCCAAAAAATAATAATGAAATTTGAGTAGATAAATATAATACACTTAACGTTATTAAATATTCCTAATTTGGTAGGATTGTGCCTATTTTTTATATGAATCTCACCCACTGTTTAAATAGAACAAGTCGATTCTAGTTCAGATCGGATTCGGGAAGGCATTGTATTTCAAGTTTCTGATATTTAAAATCTAAACGATTCAAACTATCAAGATCTTAGATTTAAAGAATCTGGATTTAAAAACCTCCTTTATTTAAAATTATTTTTGAAGTCCCGCTTTTTTTTAAATTTTTTTTTCAGAATATCACTTTATAATTATTCAGGTCTCGTTCTTGTTATAGTTATGATAAAAAATAGGTTCTAGTTCTGTTCTTGTTCAGTTTGGATCTAGATCAGATTAAGTATAGTTATACTTCATTTACAGATCAGTTGTAATTCAATTTTAGTTAATTACCTACAAACGAGAACAATTTTATTTACGTGTTTCTCTGTTGTTTAGGTTTTTTTTATATTCTGATTTGTAATATCTAAACGAGTTCAACTAAAAGATTTTGATTTTTTAATCTGGATTTAAAAACCTCCTTAATTCAAAATTATTTTTAAAATCACCTTTTTTATTAAATTTTCTTCAGAATGCCACTTTTTAATTATTCAGGTGCCGTTCTTTATAAAAATTGCATTCTGGTCATGTTAAATACACTAAACTCCTGATACTTCGTTATCGGACTTAAGATTTTTTACGTTTTTTAAAAGCTTTTAAAAATCTGAATTTTCTAAAAAAAAAATTACGAAACCCTTCAGTCACCTGTTGTCTGGTTTTGTCCGTTTATTTTTAGTCGGAAATAAAAAGTAATATATTTACTTTAGATCTTTTTTAGTTTAAGAGATGTAAGGTTATCATTTTTTTTCATTTTAGGTTGAGGGTTGATAAATCAGTAATCAGTTCAAGATAACTTCTTTTACGTATTGGGAATATCAGCAAATCCTAGAATTTCTCATTAATATAAATATTTTGATTTTATAACTTTATATATATAAATATATAATATACATTTCTTATATCCTATCTTCACAGGTGAGGGTGCCAAGATGATCTTGGAAAAACAATTCAACGCCGACTGGGCTAAGAACTTGAAGATCATCTACTGTGGTGATGATACCACCGATGAAGATGCCATGAAAATGCTCTCCGGCATTGGTAAAACTTTCAGAGTTTCTGAATTGCCCACATTGAAGACATACGCCAACTATCAAATTAAGACCGTCGAGGAAGTCGGTTGGTTGTTGAAGGCCATTCAAGCTAACTATGAAAAGAAAAAGAACTAATTACTACTAATACTCAAATACATTTTTAATCATATTATTAATAATAGACTTTTGGTTAAAATAACATCGTTTTGTTTTTTGGTCAACCAATTATGGTGACAATTTTTAAAATATAATTGAAAAAAAAAAATGATATAAAAAGAAAGAGAAAAAAATACAAAANNAAAAAAAAAAAAAAAAATATTTAAGGAATTGCTTTTACTATAATTTACAAAAAACAAAAATAGTCATAAATTAAGTGGGGTAAATAAAAAAAAAAAACAACAACTAAAAATATATATGTGTTTTATTTAAAAATAGTGATTGTTTCAAAACTTCAGAAATTAGAATTAATGCAGTGTAGGCAAATTGAATTGAAGCGGAAATAAATCTGCAGTTTGGGAACGAAATTGTATGACTCATTTTTAATTTTAATGATTCAGTTAGATTTTATCTGAACCAATTTCAAAATTATGTATGAAAACTTTTTGCAAGCTAAAATTTACAAAAAAAAAAAAGAAAACTGCATCCGTATAAGGCAAATTTTAAAATAAGTTTGAAGGGAACGAGCCACTATTTGATATCTCGAAAAATGTGCCACGATTGTCTTGCTGGAAAATTATTTTCTGTTCCTCTATAATAGATATTTCATCCTCTTAAATATATACTCTGTGCGTTCAGTAGACATCTTAACTTCTGAAAATTGCAATATATATATATATTTCTAATAACTTTCTTAATTCGAGATTTTTGGAGTTTTGCCGCTTTAACACCTTTCGAATTAGTTGAAAAAAACGAAGTTAATTAAGATAAATTGGACTTAAATTAAAGCCATAATATCCAAGCCTGCAATACAATAGAAATGATTTTGATATCTTTTACAGTTAGAGAAATGAGAAGCTTAAAGTAAAAATGTGACATATGCTCCCTATGAAAAATACACATAAATAGCAATAAATGTATATAAATTTTACAGTCATTTGTTTAAAAGCAATGGAATTTTTATTTAAAAAATACCGTAATTTGCTTTTTTCATTGTAAATCACACAGCTTTTAATAAATAAAAGTCAAAGTCCACAAGTTGACTTTAAACAACAATATCACAAATACTACATAATTATCCAACTCTGTTATTTGGCAAAATTACCAACAGTATTACCATTTTCAATAAATTAACCAATTAGAAATTGGTAACACTATTCTGATAGTAAACATAAAATAAACAAAATTGACAGAACATTTACAAGACAAATCATCAATTTTCTATAGATTTTAACAAGTTTTTAACTTGTTAGTTAATATTATTCATAATGGATTCTAAATTAGATGTAAGTAAACCAAAGAATAATAAAAAATAAATGCATAGAAACATATAAAATCCATAATGTTATAAATTGCAGATGGATGACTATTCAAATGCTAGTCTAGAAGGTGACATGTCTATACCGGGAGCACCACGTACAAATGCACCCATAGGAGCACCAGATTTTAATACCTTAGATGAACCCATAAAGGAAACCATTGTAAGTACATGTCAACATTAATTCTTAGTAGTTTTGTTGTTCTAAAAGAAACCAAATTTAGCTACGTGATATTCGTGCGGTGGGTGTTAAGTTTTATCATGTTTTATATCCCAAAGAAAAATCTACTCTCTTAAAAGATTGTAAGTACTTGAAAAGTTATAGCATAAATGATTTTTTTTACAATAATTTGTAATTATGTTAGGGGATCTTTGGGGACCTTTGGTTTTGTGCACTTTTATGGCCACCATATTGCAGGGTTCATCGGATTCACAATATGATGGTGGTCCAGAGTTTGCCCAAGTGTTTGTTATTGTTTGGATAGGTGCTGCCATTGTAACATTGAATTCAAAACTATTGGGTGGTAATATGTAAGTGAAATATAATATAATTTTAAAGAATTTGATAATAAATTTTACTGGATATGCTTAGTTCCTTTTTCCAGTCTGTCTGCGTTTTAGGCTATTGCTTGACTCCTGTTGCCATTGCTTTAATAATTTGTCGTATTATTTTATTGGCCACTCACACTAAGTTGTTATTCTTTTTGCGTCTTTTAACCACAACTATTGGTTTCCTTTGGGCTACTTATGGTAAGATGTTTTTTTTTTTTTTTTTTGAAAAGTAATGTTAACAGTTTATTTTAACGTTGTTCTATTTTTTTTAGCATCTTTTGTATTTTTGGGCAATAGCCAGCCACCCAATCGCAAACCTTTGGCTGTTTATCCTATATTTTTGTTTTTCTTTATTATTTCGTGGTTAGTGATATCATCTAGTAATTAAATATTCAATTAAAAGTATATTAAACCAAATTTATTATAAAAAAATTTATTTAAACTAAACGTTCCATTAAGAATAAATTTATAAAATAAAACAATTTGATCGTAATAAAATTGAAATATTTGTTTAAATTATATTCGAATGACCTTGAAAATGAAAAATCGCAATTTGAAAAATAATTTTAAAATTCCGAAGTTTAAGCCAAATTTTCGAATTTATATTGTATCTTGTATTGTATGATACATACAAATTATGATAGAATTTTAAAATAATATATAAATTTTATTTTTTTCTTAATTAATTAAAAAAATTATTGGAATTATGCACATTTCGTGATATTTCAAATCATAATGGAATTTGAAATTTTAAATTCTATTAAAGAGCTTTTAAATTCTATTGAAGAGATTTTAGTGAACATTTGAATATTACAAAGTTTTGCCGTGAAATTTCAAATTCTAGTGGAATTAAGAACTTTTAGTTATATTTCAAATTATAGTAGAATTTAAAATTTGAAATCCTATTTTTAGTAAAAATTTTAATATGAAGTAAAATTTCGAATTTTGACTGAAACTGAAATTTTTATGAAAATTTGTATTTAGATTCTAAATTCGAATTTTAATTGGAAATTTTATTTATGAGTAAAATTTCAAATTTTTACTTAATATTAAAATTTTGACGAAAATTTGCATTTAGAGCCTAAATTCGAATTTTTTATGGAAATTTGAATTTTGAGTAAAATTTCGAATTTTTACTTAATATTAAAATTTTTATGAAAATTTGCATTTAGAGTCTAAATTCGAATTTTTAGTGGAAATTTTATTTTTGTGTGTTAATTTGTAATATTAGTGAAAATTTAAATTTAGTAAAAATTTAATTTTTTAGTGAAATTTCAAATTATTAGTGACAATTCGAATTCTTGGAGAAAATTTTAAATTTGAATTTTTCGTAAAATTTAAAATTTTTAGTAAATATTAGATTTTTTTTACTTAAAATAAAAATTTGAAGTAAAAATTTTTGTTTTTGGCCAATATTGAAAATTCTATTTTCTTAAAAATTCGAATTTGTACTAAATTTCGAAAGACCATTTCTAAAACTACGAATACAAACTGGATATTCCTAATGAAAATCTTTTTTTCTCCTTTTCTCTTATAAAAATAAGAAATTTGGTTTTGTGTCCAAGTTTCTTATTAGTGATGTTGCCACATTTTTTTTTATCGTTTTTATCTTCTGATTCATGTTTATACCATGTTAAGTAATAATATACTTCAAAATTCGCTTTTTAATGGAATTTGATCTATAACTTTCTTATTTACGATTCTGACCATTTTCAATAACAAAGGAACTTTACATTAGAGAAATATTTTATCTTCGTGGAAATAATTTATCTCTTTCTCAGCAGGATTTCGAATATTTAAGCCCGTTTTAGTCACAGACGAAGTGGGCAGAAAGTGGACGGCCCACGCCCATTTATCCATTTATGCATACAAATGTGGTATTCATGTTATGATGTAATGAAGAAATTCCATACTATTCAATTGGGGCTTATATGGGAGGTGGGCGGAAAAGAAGGCGTGCCACGCCCATTTTTGGTCTGCAACTTTTACTCTACTATCTAACGATACTTCTCAAAT
>JACGTJ010003239.1:0-14165 GCA_014858695.1 Chrysomya rufifacies | reverse complement strand
ATTTCTACATGTTCTAGGGACTTGCACAATAAGTTGATGGTATTATTTTTTCATAATTTTTTTTTTTTTTAATTTTTCAAATCGGTTAATAAATAGTTGAGTTATTTTCAAAAAACTTTATTTTTTATTTTTTTGCTAAGAAAAATGATACAAACACACCAGATTACCCTAAATTTTTGTTTTGGATTTATGAAGCCGTAATAAAAGATAGTCTCTTTATTGTTTCAGTGAAAATTTTATTGATTTTTGGAGAATTTTTCGGTTCACGATTTTACCGGTTTCGACCATCTGGAACGGAGAACGGAATTGGCGATTTGGAAGCCGTACTCCAAGTTGTATTTTTTTTTAACGATAGCATAAATTTCTCTAATTCCAATTTTTCAGATTTTTTGTGTCGGTCAGTACTTACTACTTTAAATTCTTAATAAAAGTTGTTTTTATTTTCCTAATAAAAGCCGCACAAACAGACACACCACCTGCCTTATAATCTTTGCTTTGTACCTACAAAGCTGTTGTGGAAGATAGAGACTTAATTTTTTCACTGAAAATTTTGAGGAAATTTTTCAGGATTTTTTTTCTTTTTTGTATTAACCAAAGTGAAGGGGAGTTAAGATTCGGCATAGTCGAAAATAGCGTTCTTACTTCTTCAGATATAGTTCTATAGGCAATTCTTAGATCAAGTTCAACGCCATTCTCTCTCTATAGGAGTATTTTTAAATTATAAATGAATTTAACTTGTTTTTTTTTTTAATTTCCCTATAATCCTAAACGCAAAAAATATTTTACTGCATATGTAAAAAATAATAAAATTACATTTTATCTCTATAGCTGGAGCAACACAAGTTGGTTTCAATCGTGTATCTGGAAATCTTTTGGCAGCTGCGCATGACGGTGATCTACGCATTTGGGATATTCGGAAAGGATCATGTCCAATACACTATATAACAGCACATCAAAATCGGTACTTTATTTTCAATATTTTTGATAACTAAATATTACAATATCAATTGTAATTTAAGGGTTCATGGTATCAATTGGAGTCATCGTAGAGAAACCTGTTTGGCCACAGCTAGCCAAGATGGAACTGTCAAATATTTCGATATAAACAATCCAAGAAGAGCCGAAAAAATAATAACAACAACTTCTCCCGTTTGGAGAGCGAGATATACGGTCAGTTTATGTTATAAACTAAATAAATTTGGTAAATTTTTATTTTGTATCTAATAAACAGCCTATCGGTAATGGTTTAGTAAGTATAGTGGTTCCACATTTGGGACGTGGTGAAAATAGCTTATTGTTATGGAGTAATAGCAAACAAAATGATCCGGTATGTTCTTTTGTTGGACACACCGATGTTATTCTGGATTTTGCATGGCGTCCAAATCGTATGAATCAAATGGAAATTGTAAGTATTATTAAGCAATTATAATTTTAAGCTTATTTTGCCACATTTATACTAGGAACTTGTTACCTGGTCACGAGATCGTACTTTGCGTGTTTGGAAAATTGATGATAAAATGCTAAATCATTGTGAACCAGACAACGATTTAAATGAAAATTACGATATAACTCCAGAGATGCGGATAGAAACGCCAACTAAATTTCAACCCATGCATTCGTCATCATTTCAAAAACCTTCAGTAATTCGCACCCAACCCGTAACAGCATCTTTACCCATTGAAGCAATTGATGCCTTACATATATCAAATATAGTTCGTTCCCGTTCACCGCCGCCTTCAATATGTTTGAGAACTCCCACTCACAGGCGTAAAGAGGAGACAGCAGTAGCAAGGTCTCTTACGGATCAACCGACATGCTCCTTGCATCATGAGTTTTCATTGTTGAATACCAATATGCCACATATTGAAGTTCACGAGTTAGATGCCATAAAACGATATGCTGTATTTAATATTTCAGCTGGTGGACACGTCATTGTCTTACAAGCTACATTTCCCACCGAATATCCCAGTCCAAATGTTTGTCCCGAATTTATTTTCTGTTCTGGAACTACTATACACGAAAATCTAACAAGATTAATGATGAAAGTGCTAAAGACAAATGCATTGACACGCGTGAAAAAGTCTCGCACATGTTTGGAGCAATGTTTGAGGGCACTGGTGACGGCAATGAAAAAGGTAAGTAATGCGTAAAATACTTACATAACAACATACATAGTAAACAGTTTTAATATCTGTCAAACTTATTTTGATTCAAGAAGACTTTAATGATTATCAAATTATTGCTCTCAATTATTAAATCTATTAATATTAATAATACATTGTTACGTTCGTGTTGTAATTTGTTGTTATTCGCTTCGTGTGCAAAGACAAATTTAAACTTTCTATCTTCGACTTTTACGATGTTCAGCCATTAGCGCTTTATCTTTACATTGATTAAAAGAAGCACTAATTTTTATTTATTTTTTATAGTCTGGTGGTGGTTCCGACAAGTCACAACTACGTTTGCAATCTCCTCGTTTAGAAGGAGCACTAAGTGGTGCTCTACATGATGCTTGTATTCCATTTCCAAGAACTTCGGCAGCTACATTCAATCCAGTCGGAATGTTGTGCAGTTTTGCACAAATTCTCAATACAAAACGTTTGACGCTGAGACACCAAAATACAACCCCGCGTACACTGTCTGCCATTAATGGCGGTGGCCTTCTTGGCAACGTAATGGGTCCTCAACCAGTTCTGTACACTCACCGAGATTCAAATGCTTCATTTTATTTACAAGATCGAATGAGTTCTAAACATTCAAAAAATCGTTCCATTCAAAAGCCCGTACACTCTACACCTATTGTACACGTATACGAATGTAACAAACTACTTAATATTAGTAGAACTATGGCCATGGAATACTCGTTGGACAAGAGAGATATTATAGCTACGTGCCGTAAAAATCGTCAAGTATGTGAGAGTCATGGACGATATGATTTGTTGCCCATTTGGACAATGGCTGAAATGATTGCCACACCTAATATACCACAAACCGATAGCATGAAATACGAAATGATCCTCAATGAGGATCCTTTTAAGAAATACCTTCTGGAAGCCTTGATAATGCATTTTGCAAGTGCAGGTGATTTACAAACTGCTGTAATGTTAGCGTGTCTCTTTCATCCCTTTGGCATTAATGGTATGGGAAGTTGTGGTTCCAGTGCTATGGTTATTGCTGGTAATAGCAGCAGTAATATTATGGCAACATCATCCAATAATTTAAGTTATCAAATACCTAATTTTACACCAAATACCTCACCATATCACACGGTATTACCTATAGATACACATGCTTCGCCATCCTCAAAAAATGGAGCAGTTGGTCACAATATAGCACAGAATCTTAAGCAATTACGCAGTAACTCTTGGTCTGATTCGTTAGACTGTGTGGACAGCAAACATATGAGTTCTGAACTGTATGCTTGTTCCCTAATACGCCGTTCCCGTATACCGCTTTTTGATCAGTTCAAAAAATTATATGCTGAAATATTATATGGCTGGCAATTGTTAACTACCCGAGCATTGGTTAGTTTGTGTTAAAGAACTCAAGTATATTTACGATTTTTTATTCATTTCCTTTATAGATTCTAAAGCACACCACGTTTAACAAATGTCCACCACAAGGTGTTGAATTTGTAACAGAATGTTCAGGTTGTAATAAAACAAAACGTACCTCTGCTTGTGGACCTTGTCAACGTCATGTCTTATTTTGTGCCTTATGTTGCATATCCGTAAAAGGTGCTGCAAATGCTTGTTTAGCCTGCGGTCATGGTGGTCATTTAATGCATATGATGCAGTGGTTTGAGGTAAAATTTAAACTATTTTTATGTTAATTTTTTATTAATTAACGTTAAATTGTTTATATGTATATACATTGATATCTTTTAACTTTAATTCCATATAATTCATTGTGTTTCTCTAAAGTTGGAAATTTAGTGACATTTACTTTGAAAATATTTACTTTCGTATTTCGAAAATTTTCCAAATATCCAATTTTTCATTCATTTATATCCTCTAAATTCTTAATAAAAGAATAAATATTTCTATGTAAATAACAGTATATATATATAAACATATCATTTACTTTTGATCTTTTTTATCTTTTTAAGAAAAATAACGTTTGTGCCACTGGATGCGGTTGCCGTTGTTTGGAGCAAACTGCACAAATGCTGGAATATATTAAATAGTTATAATTAATTATTGTAGTATGTATACTATATACAAAATAAATACATATATGTTTTTGTTGATTTTAATTTGAATTTTGTTTTAATTTAATTTATTTCTTATATTAAACATTATTTTTCGGGGGATCTTAACTTGTATCTTTTCAAGTAATATATTAATATTTGTATAATGATGACATTAAATTTGTTACAAAAAAATACTTAAACTTAATGAGCTTTAATAAATGTTGCACATTTTAGTTTATATTTAAAGACATACGTTCCATGGCTTTCTCCTGTTCTACAATAAAAACAATAAGTCTGTCAATCAGTCAATTTGTTATAAGTAAAAAAACAGTAAGCGTTAAACTCAGTTATTAATTATGAGATATCCTTAATGTATTACTAATATTTACGTCACAAACACTTATAAATTTGAAAGTTTCTTTTAAAATAATGTCCCTAAATATGTTTAAAAAATATATTTTAAAAAACTTGCACAGGAGATAGTAAAAATTAAAATTAAAGTATATTTCTTATGGTCAAATCAATATTAATAGTCGTCAGTAAATTAAAAAAGAAAAAACATTAAAATTATTAAAGAAATATTAGAGGTAGCAGAAAAAAAAACACAAATTTTATCTTAAATTTAAAATAAAAAAAATTACTGTAAATACACGATGAAAAGTTGGGAGTATAAAAAAACAAATTGGACGATGTTGATTATTTTGCAAGAATTCAATTCTTTAGTCACAATGTTAAACACAAAATATGCTTGGCGATTTTTTGCTATTAACATCTTTTTAAATTAAATTTGTATGGTATTGAGTGAACGATGGAAAAGGCCTCGTATTAGAATTGATCTTTATAGGCTTGAACAGCTTTCATTAGCATACGCACATTGCTGCACTGTGAACTCTTGGGATAATTGATAAGAAATTTTTGACAATTACGAAAAAGTTCTTGTAAAACTTTGGGTGCATGTTCTCTGGTAATTGGATCCATTGGATTTATTGCCAATAAAGCCTCTGCCAAATAACTAAAACGGTAAAAAAGAATAAATAGGCGTATTTTAATATAATGTTTCTGTTACACAAATGTGTTTTTATACTTTTGTTTAAGTTCATTATGATCACTCATATCGGCCGAAATTTGTTGTATTAAAGAAAGTAAAACTTTTTGTTCCAGGCAACAATCGGGTGTGAACACTGCATTATGATCGGCACTTTTTAAAGTGAATTCCACCAAACTTAAGTCATTAGCCAACAATGCCTGATGGAATGCCTTATTTATTTGTCCTTGTAACAAAAGATGCCGAATTGTGTCTTTAAGACCATATATTGGAGCCGGGGTATTTGCTTGTGATCGTATAGCTGCTACTTGATTTTCAAAAGATTTTCGTACCTATATTTTTTATTAAAGAATGTATAGAAATTATTTTGTTTCAGTACAAACAATTCAATTACCTCTGATCTTATAGTTTCTTGAATTTGACGAGACAGTAAAAGTTCTAAACCTTTAATATCTTTACGTGTTTCTAGCATTACTTCTTGTACACCATTGCGATGTTTTGTTAAAATCGAATCCAAATGTTGACGAAAACCAGAAAATTTGTTTAGAATCTCTTCGGTAGAATCATGCATTGGTTGTAATTGTTGCAAATAATTATCAAATTGTTCCATAACTGAAAAAAGAAATTGTTTAAGTATTGATTTAAAAATGATTTTCTCAAACTTACATTCTTTTATGCCTACTGAGAAAGCCTCGTGTAATTGTTTAAACATATTTTGTGATGATTTTTCGTAGGCGGGTATTAATGTACTTGACATCGATTCTATAAAAGCAGCCTGTAAACTGCCCTGAACTCCAATCAATACTGATTTGCCAAAGGTATCGATAATGGTCTGAAACATAAAATTTCCCATTATTTTGTCACATGAAAACAACAAATAATATTAATATTTCTAAATTTTAAAAAGAGTATAATTGTGTACATTGATTGTAAACATACTTTACTCTTGCATGCTTGTGCAATATTCTCCTTAATCATTAGATCGAATGATGACAATTTTTGGGCCACATTCAGTTGAATCTGTTGCTGCATATTATCAAGTTTAGCTGCAAGCATTGGGGCCAATTGACGTTGTATCTCTAATGTCATCACCTTCGAGACCATATCGCCAAATTGAGTCAAAACATATTGATTCATTATTTGCATGATACTATCACGCAACTCACGATTTTGTACATCCCTGAAAATACAAAATATTTGAAATTCATATTGTTCGGAAAAACATTGTCCTCTACTTACTTTCCAGCCAAAAACGAAGAGAGTTTACGATTATGTTCTGTTTCGTAACGTAACAAATATTTTTCCATTAATTTCGACAACTGCATTTCCAATTTATAGCCAAATTCGGTCATATTCTTTGGCTTAAAATTGCCGTTAGCTTTTTTCAATTCAGATACTTCATTTTGCAAACTATTTATTTGTATGGATTGCATTTTAACCAAATCTATAATAATGAAATGAAAGAATAAGGAAGAAATAAAATTTTAAATGTACGGCAATCCTACCTATTAATTCATTTATTTTTCCATTTATTTCGCCCAAATCGTTGGCAACATTATTAATATTATTTGGCAATATATTGTTATTGTTATTGCTGTTACTACTGGCATTTCCGAGAGTTGGTGCAATATGACTATTACTAAGATTGGACATTGAAGACGCATTAACAGCTTGTGATATTAAATTAGCAGCATTCTGTAACTCAGCCGAATGTTTATTTGTAACTTTTGGAACATCGGGAACTTTTGGCCAGTTAGTTGTCGATGTGGTGGTTTGTGCTAGCTTTGTATTGGTTTTAGAAGAATCGGCTGCTGAAATGAATGTTAGTTAGACATTTAAAATATCATTTACTAAACAATTAACAACCTGTTACATTAATTTCTGCAGTTTCTACCACTTCAGTTTCTGTAGCATTTTCATTGTTGTCATCAAGCAATTCATCTCCGCTATAGGAACTCTTATCATAATCTTGTAATGACATGATTTCTTGTACTTCACGGCTGGGGCTTGAGCCTCCACTAGCTAAATTTTCTCCTATATTACGACCAGGATTTCTATCAATCGCTATAAATAAATAAAATGTAAATTGTATATTCAAATAATAATTTAAAATATTTTACCCATAAAGTTCTTTTGAGATTCAATATTATGATGCTTAAGTTGGATTTTTTGTTGTTCTTTGTCTTCAATGATTTTATTATTTACCAAATTCAAAAGATTTATATTCTCAGACTTAACTGGTGCTGCAGACTGTCCAGCAACTCCGGCTAACATTAAAATTGTATTAAGCACTTCACTACTAACATTTTCGGGTGTTTTACGTTCTGCAAAAATAAATTTTTTTATGAATAAAACTTCAAAAACATAATCGATATTTTTCAATATACCATTGGCCGATGAGGTCGAAGTAAATTGTTCCGGGGTCATAAGATTTAATTGTTGATAATTTTTGTTAGTAACTGGTATTTTGGGAGAGGGATTACGTGAATCGACCTTATTTTCCGTAGCAATAACACTTGGAGCTGCGGCGGCAGCAGCAGCAACTGCTACCACAGTCGATCCAGCATTACTTGATGTCACATTGGCTGACGTCGAAGACATATTTGAAGATGATGCAATATCCATTAAAAGTTCCAAAGCATTGGGTTTGTTTGCCGCAAATTCATCTTTAATAAGAGGTAGATCTGCAATCTGTTTATCATTTCGTATAACATCTATATCGTCGCCATCGTCGGTTCGTTCATTATTTTCGCTAGCATTAGACGACTGGGTTTTATTGCTTGTAATACTTCTGTTAGCAGCAATAGAATCACTGCTTGACATTGTACTTTTCACATCAGCATTCTCCGGTACTGTTGGTTGATAGAGAATATTGCACTCTTGCATACTTTTAGCTTGGACAATATACATGTGTACGACAACACAATATATGGATGAAGTCTCTTCATCATAGTCGTCCAGTTCTTCACACATGTAATTATCGTTTGAACATTTATAACGTCTAACGGCTGCATCTACTATTGAAAATGACAAAATACCAGAACTTAGTGGAAATTCCGAAATACTTTTAATGTAAACCGAAGCTGGTGTTGAAGTTTGAGATGAAGTAGAAGCAATGCTACTGCCACTTGTATCTTTATTTGTTACTTCCTCACTGTCTGACGTCTCTTCTTTGATAGCGGGGTAACAGCTATTAGTGTTAACAATTTGCATCACATAACAGGTGCGAGTTTCTAAACTGGATACCACCAAATATGACGCTGTTCTATCAAGTTCTGCTATAAAGCGTAACGGTTTGTCAACGCTGCAACTAAAGTTGATTGTTTGCAAACAATTCCAAGTTCCACAATCCCAAACTTTAAATTCTGTATTGTTGTCTGCTCCAGTTATACCAAATTTCCAATATGTACTTTACGAAGGCAAAAAATGTTAAAAAGCAAAAAAATAATTTGTTCAAATTAAACAATTAAAACAATCCCAAAAGTAAACCTTACTCTGAATTATTTTTGGTTAGATTATCAAGGAAGAAAAATGATGAGACCGGTTTATCTGCATAGGGTTTCCATTCGTGAAGACAACGAGGATCTTTGTCATGAATATACACTTGATAAAAACGAATAACACCATCTGTACTGCCAACACCTAATGTTGATCCATCAGGTGATAAGGCTACCCATGTTATTGTTTTCGTTTCATCATAATGCCTTAAATAACCCGATTTAATATCACTGGCTTGAAATTTCCCAATCTATAAAACACAATAAGATTCAAAAAATAAACATATTTACTTAATTATAAAATAAAACATACCCCCTGGTCTGCAACAACAATATTAACATTAAAACACTGAAATAAAGATCCACGTGCCCATACTATCAATTGACTATCTTCATCATCTTCACCGGGCAGCTCAATAAATGGACACCATGATATTTTATCATATTTAGGGGTGTAATTTGTTAAAGGATCTTCAATTTTTAAAATTAAATTGCACATAAGAGTTCCTTCGATTGAAACGATTTTATGCACATACAATGAACTTGCATCAATCAATGCTAAAATGTGCTCTTTCTCAATATGAGCAAATTGCAAATCTAAAACTTCACCAGACATTCCTTTAATTAAAGCACGTAAACCCTTAGCCGTATTTACAACACGAACCATGCCTTCCATTCGCGAAACTTTATTGTTCACTGCAAATAAAATTTTCAAATTTTTGTTATGGCAAAAATAAATATGAAAACTTAAGCAAACATTGAATATATTGATTATTTTAACTTCACAAATTTTAATAGCTGTATTTCTTCACATATAGTTTTCATTAGTGAAACACTTTCATATTATTCGGACTTTGAATATTTGTATCCATGATATCAAAGTTTTGCAAATAAAAGTGTCCAAGAGTAAAGATAAAATTTTAGAGATTTTTCACAGCTTTTTTTAAATTATCACAAGAAACCAAGATATACTCATTAAGATATTTTTGTTATTGGATTTTATTCAATAAATTATGAATAAAATAATATATTATGAATATAATCCTTTTATGGCAGAAGGATCATTTGGTATTATGTTTACTTTCTTAAAATATTCTATAGTTAATGAACAGAAAATAAAACTACCAAAAAAACGATTTTTTTAACGAATTTTACAAAATATTAATTTCTTATTGTTTTCGTTCTCTATTTAAAAAAGTTAAAACTCTAAAAATCACCACAACAACAATGCAACTAATTTTTCACAACTAGTTCCGGAAATTATGTGACAACTAATCTAAAGTATTAAAATAAACCTGTAACAATATTTTGTAAAAGAGGAGGAACACAACATTTTCGACAAAATGTTATTCAAAATTATTAACCGAGGTGTCACGATTTGGATCCCTGTGGTCCCGTCCCCAATCGATCTTTTATACTGCAAACAAAATCGACTATATTTCTATTTTCACCATGTAAGATTTTAGATTTGAATAAATTTGTTTTTTACTATTAAATTAAAAATGATTTACCCCGTATATTTATACATTTTACACTCAGTATATTTACATTTATAGCACAAATTATAGTAGAAACATATTCAAATTTTATTTTATTAACGAATATCTATTTTTTTATTTAAAAATTGTGATTAATTATTGAAGTATTTCTTCAATAAACATGAAAATAATTATAAACATAAATTATAGTTTTTATTTAAAAAAATTGCTATTAATTATAAAAATAATACAATTTTATGGTGAATTTCAGGTCAATTTCTACACAGTCATTCAATATTTGCGCATAAACTTACTCGGAATTTACAGAATTTCAAATAATTTAATTTATTTTCTTGATTTTCTTACTATTTCTATTAAAATTGTAGTATTGTAATAAAGCAACTAATAGAAAAGCAATATTTTTTAATTCAAATGATGAGATCTGAAATTAAACATGAAAATTGTGTAATTTTTTCAAACCGTCGTATTTAATACAATATGCTATCAGATATTCTTGCTGTCAAACATATTGTACGATAAATTTAATCCCCTAAATGGGGCCTTATTGGAATTCGTGTCACATTAAACAACACAGGAATATCAAAAGCATAAAACAGCATCTTCTACAGTTTGCAATACTTGATACTTTTTTTTTTCAAAGCCATTTTTGTATAATCAAAGGAAATAAATGAATTCCTCTAAATAATAGTGTATCGAAACTTAAAAACGTCGTATGTAACAGCAGTTCATATTCTATTAAACCATCAAAAGCTACAAAGCTTCTTTTAACTTATCCTGATTGTAATTAAATTTGTTTCCATATTATACTTTGGAAGCTCGATCCCAATTCTAACATAAACATTTCTCACAATTCAAAAAGTTTATGAATTTGTCATTATTCCTGGAATTTTGGTTTGCATAAACTTTAGGAAAATAAAGAAATGAAGGGTCCTATTGTGTAATAAAATGAATATATTTTTACTTACCATTTATGACATATGCAATATGTTTTTGATCAATGTGAACAGCAATTAGATGTCCCGGATAATTTTTAATTTCCCATATATAGTCTACAATATTCTTCAATTTGACTTTGGATGAACCATGGTCATGTGTGCCAGGATTGGCAATAATGTTAACATTCTTACTCCTAATTTCATGGCAACAATGTTTATCTCCAGATTTAAAAGATCTACAGAAAAAAAAACAAATTTTAATTAAAAACAAAATATTTTGAATGTTTTGTTATAACATACATAGTCGTCTTATTGTTGGATATTACGTTCTCATTGTGTTCCGACATTGTTTTTGATTGAAGAAGTGCCGTTGAAACAGCTGGGCTCTGTTGGCCAGTTGAACTCATTGCAAGATTTTCCAACAAACAAGAAGAAACTTTCACTTTCTTAATAGGTGATAATTGTAGATTGCACTTAGCTGGCAATGATTCTGAAGTTTTGTTAATGGAAGCCTGTGAACTGCCACGCCTTTGAAAACTCCTAAATAATGATTTCTTTAAAACAGCGTCTACTGTTAACAGTGCAATTAACATTTACAATTTAATTTGCAAATTGGTTTTAAAACAAATATCTATCTTATTTACTTATTTCCTCAACTCATTTAATATTTATTATTACACAAATAAAAAATATATACTAAACAATATAAACGATATAGATCTCTTCCTTTTTTTCCAAAAATTTCTACTGTTAAGACGTGTAGATAAAACGATGTCTCCTTTTGAAACTTTGTTGTACTATGGAAATTATTGGCAAAAAAATGCTCTTGAAAATCTTTAAAAGATAATTTAAAAGCATATAAAATATTTTACAAAGAAAATTACTTTTTTTAATAATGTGGATACAAAAATATTACTTATTTATCACTTTTGCAAATTTTTTCTGCAAAAAAAAAGCAGAAAATCTAAAAATTATGCCGCATCCAGTTCTAAGTTGCCACTGAAAAAAAAATATAAAATTCCCAAATCTAAAAACTTAAGATCTCAATTTTATCGTTCCTTAAAACATTTTTCAGTGGCAACATTTTTCATTAATTGGCACAGCGAAGTTGGCTGCAAATGAATACTTTCACAAAAAACAAGGTAAATAAATTAATAAATTTTAAATTAGGAAAATACACAATATCTTCTAATATATATACCAAATATACCATAATATATACCAAAAATTCCAAATAATTTTATCACAATTCACGCACTAATTGTAAACAAAAATATGGCAATACATGTTCTCCACGTATTACTTTATTACTTTAATGTATAGCTAAATCTTTTTACTGTAACGCTATTCATATTATTTAAATTTTACGTGTGAACGGTGAGTAAATACAAAAGATCAACAATAATTTTCTAAAATGGCAGATATCTAAAAAAAATAAATTTTGTAAACGAATATATTTCTCTAAAGATACTAAAAGGCTCTTAACTGGGATTTTAGGCAATTTTTATTTTATGTTAAAGAAGGCGGAAAGGAACAAAAAGTTCGTATCTGAAAACAAATTTAAAATCTTGTTTAAAATAAAACTTATTTAAAACAGCTTATAAAATTTTGAAACGAAATTGATGTATGTGAACTTGTAATAAAAAATAGTGGCAACGCTAATTCAATTTGACATTTTACAATGTTGCCCATATAGCAGCGAAAATACCGCTATCAGGGCAAATTAAATAAGGTAGTGTTAGTAGCCAAACAAAATTGTTTTCTTTTACTCAGTAGTGCCTGAAATGTCAAAATCCACTGTTTAAAATTAGAGTGAAAAAATACTCTCCAATCGCCACTACTTTGTTAATTTCATTATGATCGCTACATTTTCCCTACAACTTATATATGAAATGATATTAACTAGGCGTCTACACGTTGAATTACCATTAACATTTTTATATCAGAGAAAAAAATTCTTTATTCTCATGGTGACGCAATTATAGATTAATATTAGTATTATATCAGGTCTCATAAAATATTTAAAATAGATTATGTCGAATAAAATTGTTAATTAAATAAAACAGTGTTTAATGCGGAAATGATTTAAAAATAATATTAATTTGAAAAGATCCACCGGTAAAAGAAATTGTGTATGGCACAATTACTGTGTATGTTAAATTTATTGTAACATACATAATATACAATACTTAAATAATGAATAGCGTGTATGATATGTTACCTATACTAAGAGTAAATACAAATCATTTGAAGAGGTGTCCTCGGCAGTCAACTTTTCAAACATTGTATAAGAGTATTGTGCTGTTTATATTTGTTTGTAAACCAAAATATTGTGTCCTATAATTGCAGTTCCCAATTTAAGTATTATGCTGTTTATATTTCTTTGTAAACCTAAATACTGTCCCTTCCATTACAGTTCCTAATTTAAGTTATTACTGATGTAAACAATACTTTAGTATAAAAATCGATAGAATTTTTAATAAAAATCAATCTTTGCTAAACACTACAATAGAGTTCTAGTTAGTTCGTAGTCTTCTTTATTTTTAATTTACATAACGATCTAAAACAGGCCATATTTCGAAATTTCACCAACCATTGTGGAATGCAGACAACGAATTTTCGGATAAGCCAAGTGATGACTTTAAACCAGAGGACATCTTTTGGCACCAACAAAATTAGTGTTTTTGTAGTATACAATATCTTTCTTTGATCCCTATAAATCGTCCTTGCTGATGGAATTCTTCCAGCACTAAACATTATACCATTCCTAGTTGTTATTTTTAGGAGTTGTCTTGAGTTGAGATATATTCTTAGAAGAAGAGGAAATTTCGAAACATGAACATGTATTTTCTTAATGTGTTTATATTTATATATGACACTATTTTTGCCGCGATTAAATATTATACAACAATTAATTTGAATATTCTTTATTGCCATTTTTGCGGGTACGAGGGTGACAAGGTACATTTCCACAGCTAGTTGGTGGAAATGTACCCT
>JACGTJ010003232.1:17117-28624 GCA_014858695.1 Chrysomya rufifacies | reverse complement strand
CGAAAGTGGAAACTGATGAAAATGTGTAACTTCAAAAGGTATTAAACAACTGAACTAAAACTGAACTACAACTGAACTAGAGTTCATTTCGATTTCGATTTGGTCTTTTACAAATCGATTTGGTTCTTTACATTCAAGAACAAATCGAAATGAACTTTGGCGAAAGTGGTAACTGATGAAAATGTGTAACTTCAAAAGGTATTAAACAACTGGTCACAATTAATTTCCATTTTTTGTGACAAGTAAGGCAATGGTAAACAGATCTTAATTGCCTTAATAAAAAGCTTTCGCCGTACGTTATAGAAGATTTTTTCTTAAGAATTCTTATGCTTTTTTAGGTATTCATAGCGACAGCCGACATGTTAGGAAATTAAATCCTCTGTGGAAATTTGATAGTGGCTAATAATATGCCATAGGGTGCTTAACCGAAGTGGTGTATATGAAGCAGTTCCATCTAAATCTATTGGCGTCTGGCAACCTGCAATCGGTTACTGCCTAATAGGCAGAATCCGGAACTCTCAATAAAGATGGTATACACATACATAACCACATGTGCTAGCAGCAATTTCTTTAAGAATTTTGTTCCTGTCTCTCACCTTTAGTTAAATGTTCAGTTTGTAATCTTTGGCCCCACTTGCAATCGATTTATTCTGGAGAAAAATCTAATTGTCGTGGCATCGTGGCGCTTAATGAGATAGAACGAGTAACAACCCGTGTTTACAATTCAATTCAAATTTTAATATTAGTATTTAACAAATATTGTATAATCATTAAAGAGATTGTAATAATGTGAAGTTTAGTTAATTACGATTTAAAAGGACAACATAAATTGCATTATTTGCAGGAGAATTCAATTCATTAACGACGTTTTATTAGTTTTGATTTCAAAAGAATATCATATTTTAGCAAAAAAGAAATATTTTATTAACTTCAATTAAAAAAAACTTTATTATTCTCCCTTTTTCAGAAACTGGTATAAAGAAGTTGAAACTGCACGTTCAAAAAATCGTACACCCTTATTGCGTAATGCTATACTTAAAACATTTTGGCGTTCCGCCATTATAGATGGTTTAATAAGTCTTATATATATTGTCATCAAGTAAGTTTTGTCTTCAAATTTCATTTTATTCTTTAATGCAAACAAAAACTTCTAATAATTCTTATTAATTGTTTTCTATTATTATTTATTTAACTCCAATTACAGATCTCTTATACCCGCTGTATTGGCTCAATTATTATTGCAATTTCAGAAGCCCTCGAATAGTTTAAACAACATACATACATTTGATACCCAATCGTTGTCTTATGACAATATAACTCATCGTAGTACCCGTTCGATTGATATTAATACAAATAGCAACAACAACAATGAGGGCAGTAAGTAAACACAGTTCGTTATTTTAATTTTTCTATATTTTTCTTTTTTTGAAATATCAACATAATTGAATACTTGTTGCGTGAAGTGTTTATGATAGTGATAAGAAGAGAACTTTAATAATTTAGATTTAGATCAAAAAATTAGAAACACATAAATATTTATTTTATTTTTATTTCATTCTTTTGTAGCAAACATTATTTGCGAAAGCAATTATTTGATTTTGTTTACACTTGTGGGGGAGACATTTTTTTTTGGTTTTTTTTTTTTCTGTGGAATTTTTTTTTTTGTGTTTTATTATTTATTATAGGCTCGGTTTTCATATCTATATAATTGTAATTCAAAAGTATAGAAATTTAATTTTATAGAGGGTTATATATTCATCTAATAGTTTAGTGTATTATTTGTATACTAGGGTATTGAAAATTTTAGATAAGTTAAGGTATTTACCTGTTTTCTTTTTTCAAAGTGTGGTTCGATGTTTTTCCCTTTATACAATATATTTACAAACTGCACAGAATAATTGATCGATGTAGATAATTGTATTCTTGAAAAGTGTCCAATGTTTGTAGAAAAAGGGACCATATTTGTAGAAAAAGGGAAGTTTCACTTACTGTACTATTGGGTGTTCCTTCTTCATTATTCGGATAGTGTTAAGTAAAGTTCCTCAGGTATTATCTATGTATTTTCTATCTATAAGCTTGTTCCTAATACTTGTCTCATGTAACTGAAAGTAATGTTTATCTAACTTCGCTTTATCCACAATTTGCAGAGATAGTGAATTATTTAAGGTATTGTGAATTTCTTTTTCGTTTAACCTCTACCTTTCAAAACTTCCAAAAACGTTGAGAATTACTTAAGATGGACCATTGTGCTTTTCCGCTGTTGTATATTACAGAAATCATTCATAAATTATTAAGTAGAAACAAGGTCTCCAAAGCTCTAGGCCCCCCCAACACTTTAGATATGAACAAAGAAATGTTTATATCTACACACAAAACGATTGTTCGGTCTGTTCTTTATTATACTGCAAGAATGTTGTCTCGTCGGCTAAATGACGGTCAGTGGTTAAATGGGTACTACCTTTTAACAGAACGTACCGACCCCAATAAATGTTCAACATATAACTAAAGTTCTCATAACACACATCACATTTTCAACTTTTCGGTGGACCCTTTTTCCTTTGGTCTTGTGGATTTTTGGACTCTTCCAATTAATGTAGCTTAAAAAAACTTTGGTCTGCCTACAAAACCCAGACAAGAATATAACTTGAATCATGTAAGCCTTTTAATGATTTTTTTTAGTCCCGATATCCGTTTACAATTTATTCTGTCATTTCACTTCTCTGGTTATGAATGATATTTAAGTTTACTATATGCTTTAAGGATCTTGAAACTTATATTGGTAAAACACTTGTTTTACTTCAATGATAATCCATCAGGTCTACCGTGATCTACCAAAATAGTTTGAGATTTTAGCCTGAATTTTAATTGAATTCGTGAAATGCCTTGTAAAAAATGAAAGGAATCTTAATATAAATTTTTCTTTCATATCTATATAGCATTTGTAATAGACTCCTACACCTCAGGGAGGATTCAAATTTTGATTTGATCTCTTGGATCTTAGCAATACAGTAACTCCAGAGAAAAGGACGTATGTCAGTTTTAATTCCCTCTGTTAAGATTTAAATCGTATAAAGCATTCGTTGCATAAAGAAAAAAGCCCAAATATAAGTTTGGTACTTTGGTTTTGGTACTTTTTCAAGGAATCCCAATTCTTTTATAATCCCCACTATTGAGATTTATATCGTATATATTATACGTTACATAAGGGAAAATATCAAATATAAATTTGGTACTTTTTGTAAATATACACATATTTCTTATTTTTTTGGTACTTTTTCATAAAACAAGTTTGTTTTTTTTTTCTAAAGGAAACTAAATGCAATTTTCTGAAATTCATACTTGAAAGGATAAAAAAAATAGAGCATCAATTTTTAAAAGTATCAAAAGTAGAAAAAGTAACAAAAATTCAAAAGAGTACGAAAAACTTAAAAATCGTGCTTGAAATTGGCACTTTTTTTAAGAAAACATGTTGATTCAAATATAACTTTGAAAGACATTAGGCAATTACTAAAAATGAGATAAAAAGTACCAAAACTTAAAAATCGTACTTATTGGTACTTTTTTACATGATGATATTCTTCTTATGGGATTCCAATTGCAATTTTGAAATGCTTTAGAATGGAATAATTAACTATGTAGCAAAAGTACCTAAAATATGAAAATGTGCTAACATAGATAAAAAGTTCTTAAAAACCTAAAAAAGTACCGAAAATACAAAAAAGAACAAAGATGCTTAATGAATACTAAAAACTGAACATAATCTAAAGCCCGGAAACAAAGTTTAGCTAGAAAATTGAGAAATTGTAGAATAAAACAAATAAAAAAAATAATAATTCCAATGATTATAAATATTTCAGTGGATGGCAATATATATTTTAATATACACCAGATGTTTTAGTAAATGTAGATTATTGATTTACAAAATAAACAACAGATTTGTGTTTGAGTTTTCATTTGTAATTATATGGAAATTAAAAATATTTATATTTATTCATTTATACTCATCTTACAAAATTTCTAAATAAAAATATTCTATTTCAGACAGTTTAAATTCCTTAGGTACTGGAGAAAAATCTACAAATTCCGATATCTTAAATACATCGGTTGGTGTAAGGAATCTTACATTTGTTGAAGGATTTTCCGATGACTTAGAGGGCATGTGGTATGATGTCAATTCTTTAGGAGCTGTATTAGTGTTATCCACTTTACTGGGTTGCTTTTTAATACATCATGTTGACTTAAGGCAAAGATTAATGGGTGCTCGCATGCGTATTGCCTGTTGTTCATTAATATATCGAAAGGTTAGTGTAAGAGTATATTAATAGAAAATAAGCCAGACTGATATTCAATTTCAGACAATCAGCCTCTCCATGAAAGCTGCTGGTCAGACTCCGGCTGGTTATCTTATAAATCTTCTATCCAATGACGTTAATCGTCTAGATTATGGTTTCATATTTGTTCACTGGATTTGGATAATGCCCTTACAAGCTGTACTCATTTGTTATTTGATATCTACAAAAATTGGTCTTGCTGCTGTAGTGGGTGTTGTGGGTTTGCTACTAAAAACCATACCTGTTCAAACGGGACTCAGTAAGTTGGCTTCAAAATTACGCATGAAGATTGCAGAACGTACCGATGCTAGAGTTGGTATTATGAATGAATTGGTGCAAGGTATTCAAGTTATTAAAATGTATGCCTGGGAAAAACCCTTTCAGTATGTGGTGAAAGAAGCTCGACGCAAAGAGATTAAACAGATTCGTTATGCATCCTATTTGCGTGGTTTCTATTTGAGTACCATGGTTTTCACCGAACGTTCCACACTGTATATTACAATAGCTGCTGCTGTTCTTATGGGAAATGTAATCTCAGCAGATATAGTGTTTTCCATGGCTGGTTATTATAACATTTTGCAATTGGTGGCAGCCATTTGGTATCCATTGGCGGTATCGTTTGGTGCAGAAGCCTTAGTATCACTTAAGCGTATACAAACGTATTTGCTTAAGGAAGGCTGTGATGAAAAACCCATGGGTATAACGTATAAAAGTAATAACGAAGGTGACAAGGAAGCGGTGGTACTTAAACAGGTGGGCGCAAACTGGGATGCAACGAAACCAAATAAAACTCTAGAGGATATTAATTTGGTTATACCTAAAGGACAATTGTGTGCCGTTATTGGTCCTGTGGGAGCTGGCAAGGTATATGTTATGATAGTAAAATATTTTTTTTTTGGCATAATTCATTCATTTATCTCCTTAGAGCTCTATAATACAACTTATTTTGGGAGAACTACCCCTCACTGATGGTGAAGTAGTGGTGCAAGGTGACTTATCATTTGCGGCTCAGGAACCCTGGCTTTTTACGGGTACTGTACGCAACAACATATTATTTGGTGAATCTTTTGATCGTAAACGTTATAGAGATATTACGAAATGTTGTGCCTTAACGACAGATTTTCAGCAGCTACAACATGGTGACAAAACCATTGTTGGCGAGAGGGGTGCCTCTTTGTCGGGTGGCCAAAGAGCACGCATTAGTTTAGCTCGAGCTATTTATAAACCGGCATCAATTTATTTACTTGATGATCCTTTAAGTGCTGTAGATGCTCATGTGGGTCGTCATTTGTTCGATGAGGTTATTGGTCCCAAAAGTCGTTTAGCCAGCGAAAAAGCTACACGTATTTTGGTTACTCATCAAGTTCATTTTCTAACCGAAGCCGATTGGATAGTTATTATGGAAAATGGTAAAATTTCGAGACAGGGCACTTATCAGGATTTAATTGCTAGCGAGTTGGATTTTGCTAAATTATTGGATCGTACTCAGCTGAATAAAGGTGAAAGTGGTGCAACTTTGGAAGATCAACTTGCAGCATATGACGAAGATGATGATATACCATTTATGGATGGACAATATGATGCTGGTTATCAACCCATTCGTAGATCAAGTACAAGTGGTTCGTTTTCAAGGAAATCTGTAAGTGTTGGGTGTTAACTATCAAATTACAATCTAATTTTTTAAAATATTCCTATAAAAAGGAAATTTTATACCAAAAAGAAATTTGACAAAACATATAGAAAATTTTTATTATCTCCGTAGGAAAGTTTAGAACGTGAAGTTCCTCCTAATAAAGAAACGACCGAAGAGCAAGCCGAGGGAGGTGTTAGTGGTCGAGTTTGGATGGAATATTTTAAAGCAGGCAGCAGTTTAATGGGTTTTAGTTTTATGGTTTTTGTTATGTTAATGTCTCAATTAGTATGCAGTGGTTCCGATTATTTTGTTAACATTTGGACCCAGCAAGAGTATTTGCGTTCCAACAATCAAACCACCGTTTTAACCACCAATGAGTGTCTTTATATTTATGGAGCTTTAATAATTGGCGTAGTAATAGTAAGTAAATTCATTATACTAACTTCTTTAAAAAACATAAAATTTAATTTTCATTATAGATGACAACGTTCCGTGGCTTTTTATTCTTTAAAATTTGTATGCATGCCTCGAAGGTTTTGCATGATCGCATGTTTTGTTCTATTTTGAACGCCACTATGCGTTTCTTTGATCAAAATCCTTCGGGTCGTATATTGAATCGTTTTTCCAAGGATATGGGTGCTATAGATGAATTTCTGCCCAAGGCCATGATGGATTTCATACAAATTGCATTGGTTATGTTTGGAATTTTGATTGTGATATGTATAGTAAATCCCATTTTAATGTTGGCCATAGCAGTGGTGGCTGTAATAGATATGTTGATATTAAAAGTGTACTTAAGACCTTCACAAGATCTAAAACGTTTGGAGGGTATATGTAAGTATTTTATAAGGAATTTATTTAATGGATTTTTTTAATGTTTTAATTACAAATTACAGGTCGTAGTCCGGTATTTTCCCATTTATCTGCCACACTTTCGGGCATAGCCACTATAAGATCACGTAATTTGCAGGATACTGTGGCCAAAGAATTTGATAATTTACAAGATGTTCACAGTAGTGTTTGGCAATTAACCATGGCTTCAAATACGGCTTTGGGTTTATGGTTAGATTGTGTTAGCTGCTGTTTTCTGACCTCAGTAACATTTAGTTTTATACTATTAAAAGGACGTAAGTTTTCCATATTTTTTCTAAAAAAAAAAATATTAAAATAATAACTTAAACTTATTCTTACAGAAACCTATAGCGGCAATATGGGTTTGGCTATATCTCAGGCCATGATTTTAACCGGTATGGTCCAGTATGGTGTACGCCAAGTAGCAGAATCTTTACAACAAATGACCAGTGTTGAACGTGTTTTACAATATACAGATCTCGAACAAGAAAATAGTGTTACAAAATTGCCACCCACCAATTGGCCTACTCATGGTCTTATTGAATTCCGTCATATGTATTGTCGTTATGATCCGAATGGTGAACCTGTTTTAAAAGATTTAAATATTGTAATACAACCCGCCTGGAAAGTGGGTATTGTGGGTCGTACGGGAGCTGGTAAATCTTCGTTGATTGGTGTTCTATTCCGTTTGGCATATATTGAGGGTGGTATTGTTATAGATGGCATAGATACTGGTGATATTACTTTAGAATCTTTACGTTCAAAAATATCGATTATACCACAAGATCCTGTGCTGTTTTCGGCAACTATACGCTACAATTTGGATCCGTTTGAGAAATATTCCGATGCAGATATATGGAAAGCTTTAGAGGATGTAAGTATATCAGAATTTTTATTTCCTTTTTATAAAAAGGGAATTTGTATTTCTAAAAAAATTTATTTATTTTTAGAAAAGGAAATTTCTTAATAATTTCTCAAAAATTTATAAAACATTTTCGCCTCTTTTGATTCCAGGTTGAATTGAAAAGTGCCATACCCGGTTTGGACTTTTTGGTTACTGAACGTGGCAGTAACTTTAGTGTGGGCCAACGACAACTTATCTGCTTGGCCCGAGCCGTTTTACGTAATAATAAAATCTTAGTTTTAGATGAAGCCACTGCCAATGTAGATCCACAGTGAGTAAAAGATTTCATTGTATATAGTTTGTAATTCTAAATAATTTTATGAAATTTTATCTATAGAACTGATGCCTTAATACAACGTGCTATACGCGTTAAGTTTAAACATTGTACTGTACTTACGGTGGCTCATCGTTTACAAACTGTTATGGATTCTGATCGTATTTTGGTTATGGATGCTGGTTGTGCCAGAGAATTTGATGTGCCTCATTTACTATTGAAAAATCCCAATGGAGCCTTAAGACATATGGTTGAAGCTACGGGTAGCGAAGCTGAATCTCTGAAACAAATGGCCAGTAATGCTTATAGTGCTAGAAATAGTGATAATAATTAAAAGCAAAGTACTAAAGTACTTAATTTTCTTAATACAAAATGAACAAATTGAAAATGTTTTGAAAGCATTTATACTCCAAAGATCATATTTTATAAAGAGCTTCTCTTTTACACAAATTTTTAAGGCGAATTTATTAACTAGTGTATTAATTTTTTTGTACTTAGTTTAATATCTGTCCATTTTGCAAAAAAAAAAAAATCAAAAAGAACATTTAAAATCTTAAAACAATTAGGTTTTTTTTAATGTGTAAGTTAAAAAGAAATATATATTTTTTTTATAACACCATTCAAATTATCATTAAAATATTAATATTTTCAACAATTTAATTTTAATAACTACCTTATAATTGATTTATAATTATTTTAATTTGTTTTCTAATCATAATGTTTTTGTTTTGCAAATAAGTTCAAAACCTAAAGGAAATGTTTACAATTTTAGTAAATAAGTTAAGTAATGTAAATTAATATTAAAAACAGGAGAAAAAATAGAACTCATACAATCATTTAGGTTGATTGAATATTGATTATTATAAAACAGAAAATATCAACAAATAAATAGGTATTTTAAAAAAAAAAAGATCAAGAAAACATTTTAAAACTTTTGTTTAAATCTTAAGAAAATTTAAAGTTTAATAAACTTAAAAATATATATATTTTATATTATAAAACGAATTTAAAATTATAATAAATATACAATACAACAAATTGCTATGTGATTTAAGGTGAAAGTGATTCAAAAAACAAGATCGTTGTGAATTTTAAGTGAAAGTGACCTAATTTAGTTTGAAGTGGCTAATTGAATAAGACGATGTTTGTTTTATTTCTTCAAATTTGTTAAGAGATAATAGATAATGTTTTTAATATCAATCAGACAATTTAAAATGAAATTATAGCTCTCTTTCTCTAGTTACTTTATAAAACATTTGATTCACTTGCCAACTAGGAAAATAGCAAAGTTTTGTCTTGAGTTAAGCAATCACAACATTGAAAATGTTCGAAAAAGAAGAGCTTTGATATTTAACTTTTAAAATTCAATTATATGTATTTTTTTTCTTGTCGGAAATTTTGTGTGAGATTAAGAGAGAGAATTTTTCTATTTCCTTTTGTTTTCTCTTGTAAAATAATTAAAATTTCTGGCAAAAGAAATTGTCGTGTATAAACTTAGAACATAGAAAACGGCTAAAAGTCTGACTTGCTCTTAAAAAACCAAAGTCTGCTGTAATAAGAACGGATGCTTTGAGAGTACTTGTAGGATTTGTTCGAAAAGGTCTCAAAATACATGTATGCGAAAGAGTCTAGGCTTTATTAACATTTTTATTTTTAAATTACACTGTGCTGCTAAATTTTGTAGTCAATTCAAATACTAGTCATTATGGAATTCTAAATCTATTAATTAGTTTTCTCGAATTGACATTAGTTTTAGAGTTACAGTTTAAGTTCTTTAATTCAAGAAATTGTACCGCAATATTGATTTTTTACAACATTTCTCATAATTGTAACGAATGCAACTTAGCTAATTTTTGCCCTTTTACTCTGACAAATTTACAAGGTTTGCGCAAAATTGTTAATGTACATTTGTGAGCATGTTTGTTGTTAAGTTTATAAAATGTTTGCTATTTTCCTGTTTTGCATGGTTTTAGGAGATAAGGATATAAGCAACTAGATAATGTGAATTGCTCTATTGTCTTGTAAAATGGCGCTTTGCAAAATAATTGTATCTAAGAGTTTGCTTTAACAAAGATTTAATTAAAAACTTTACCACAAACTAAAATAGTATGGATTAAATCATCTAATAATCTAATTTTTCTAACCCTTAAAAATATTGCATTTTACATTTATCAAAATTACTCTTATCTATCATAGTTCAAAGTGTAATTCTCATCGAATATTTAACATCATTCTAATCAAGTTACATGTTAAACAAACGCACAACTTTCATTTTAAAAAACTTAGCAAACTTTTACATTTTTTCTTACAATTCTCACAAAACCACTAGAAAACTGACACCCTTAACAAAAACAAATCTAACGAATATTATGCACTGTTATTCCGAACTCTGATCGGCATTAACGCCACCATCACTAGTAAAAAAACGTAACGAACGATCTTGATAATGAACCGAAGATAAACGACTTTCTCCTGAAAACAATTGGCTAGATGTATTTGAACGTGAACTAGTAGTGGAATGTGTTTGTGTAGAGTGCATTGGTACGGGAGTAGATGTCTTCTGACGATCTAATGTTAAAGCACCAGATTTACTAGCGGCTCCAGGGGTGCGTGGCGTAAGGGAACCAATTAGAGAGTGTAAAAAATTACTACACAAAGATTCATCATTGCTGGTTGTAGAGCCCGACATATTGCGATGTTTTAAAAGTTCTCGTACAATAAACTCCTGTAAATTTAATGCCTGTCCTGTACCCTTAGAACTATCATCTAGTGATGCAGCCTAAAATATAATAAAACAAAAAAATAAATATTAAAGTTTTTTATTAAGTAAACTTACCCGTAAAGCTGAATTAGCTAGAGCAGAAGAGTTAGCTGATGTTGTTGTACTGCTTAACATTTTAATATCTTTAGATTTTTTCTTAACTTCGGCCGGCCTTTGTTGCTTCAAACGCCGTAGATCTTGATCTAGTAAATCACTGGTATTACCGGATGAAGACAATTTATCTATACCACTTTCGATGGCTATATCCTGATAAAATGCAGAATCTCTATGGGCGGTCGAAGAAAATATTTGTGGTTTTTTAGTTTCACTAAAACGAAATGAATTTTTGAGAATTTTTCTGCGCTTTAGTTCTGCTTCAATATCGAGAGAAGCTGTATCGTTTTCCGTATTATTTGCGTTTGGTGACGACTCTTCGGTAATGTTCTCCAAGCTTTCTGTATCCAATAGTTGTTGATCTTCTGCCGTGGACTTAGATGCGTTATTTTTCATATATTCACGGACTGCTGGAAAACTTCGCGAAGGTATACTACTAATACGTAATTGAGCTAACGATTCTCTTAATGTTTCGTCAAATTGATCCCCTTGGGCTAAGCGGTTAATGTATGCATTAATGGATGGAAATTCGGAGTATTTTGGACGATGATCTTAAGCATAAAACAAAAAAAAGTATATTTCAAAATTTTTGCAAAAAAAATTTTTTTTGAAAATTTTCCTATAAAAAGGAAATTTTT
>JACGTJ010003232.1:0-16515 GCA_014858695.1 Chrysomya rufifacies | reverse complement strand
GAAATTTTTGAAAAATGTTCTATTAAAAAGGAAATTAGACTTTTGAGAAATGTCATATAAAGAAGGAATTTTATTGTACTCACCATCTGGTGAACGATGTTGTTGCAGGCATTCTAAGAACGTTGTAAACTCTTGTTGCAATTGTATACTTTGCTCCGGATCCAATTGTGTTACATCCAAATCCAATTGCTTAATATATTCCTCAAATGTTGGAAACTTAATAGGTTGTTGTGGTCCATTATTATCAATTAGATTTTCACGATCTTCTGTTGATTGTCCAGCAGCCGTATTAATACGTGATGTAGCCGGCGTATCTACTTCAAAAATAGTAGACAATTCATGTGCTAACTCATCTTCTGGTAGTTGAGGACTAAAACGTTTAAGTGTAGGAGGTGGCTTTAATTTGCGTCCCGGTGGTGCAGTGGGCATCATTAAACTCTCCGAAGAACTTTGTGATATAGGTTCTGGATCATTTCGATGTTCTTGAGCTGTAACAGGTCTTGAATCAGCTAAACCACTATCACGGCTGACAGTGATTTGTTTATTTTTATCTTGTAATGAAAGTTTAAGAGGCATTTCTCTTAAATTATCCGAACTTTGTGTATGTTTGGCATGGGTAGTTGTTTCTTCCGATGTGGAACTAACACGTGTTATATCATCTGTTTCATTACGTGTACTAGATTTACCTTCAGGTAATTCTAAATATTCTGTAGATTGTCTGCCATTATCACTAACTGAACTAAGAGTAACCTCAAGCAAACGTTGTTTTTCTTGTCTTACACGATTGATAAGTTCTGTTAATTCTGCAATACGATGTGTACAATTTTCAGTTAATTTAGCATAACGTTGTATTTGTGAATCTGGCTCAGCTTTACCGGAGGAATCTGTTGACAATTTAGTTTCTATGGCTTTATTGACTTTTTCTAAAGGATTTTTTAGATTTTTCAACGACTTAAGAGAATCTCTATCATCCGAAGAATAGTGTGAAGACAAAGTTTTACTTAAATCTTTAGAGGATAATTTACTCTCCTTGGGTTTGCTGTTAATAGAAGATGCTTGATGTGTATTATCCTTAGAGATGTTTATATCTGTTGTTGCTTTAGTTGATTTTGTTAAAAGTTTATTTTCTAATCTATTTTCATATGTGGGTTTATTTGTTTGGGGTTTAGATTTATTTTGTGTTTTATCACTAGCTGTTTTTAAACGTTTTTGCCAAATATCATCAAATTTTTTCATACTATTTTCTAATGTTACATTATTTTGTGATCTTATTGATTGTTCTAGTTCTTTAATGAAACTTCTATTTTCTTCCATAAAATTGTGCAGCGACATAAGACGTTCTTCAGATATTAAAGTATCTGTATGTAAGATATTTTCTGTGGTATTTATAACACTTGAAGCGGGAGTATCAACTTCTGAAGAACTAACACCCAACTCATCCACAGCCTTACGAGACATACCTAATAAACGTTGAACATATTGTGCTATGAGAGGATTTATACGAGGTGGTTGTTGCGGTCCTAGTATAGATTCTACTAATGGTTCTAAAGATGTTTCAGATTGTTGTAGATTATTTTTGTTTGAGGTTATATTGGTATCTTCCTGACTTGGTTTAGAGGATTTTTGTTGCTTTTCTTGTGTTATTTGTTGGGCTAAATCATTTATTTTATTAGGTATTTCTGCTGGTAAACTCATGTATGAAGTTGAATTAGAATCATAAGAATTTTGTCTTTTTAATACTCCCAAATTGGCTGCCATTTTCTTTTTAGGTGTTTTAGGTTTTTTACTTTGTGGACTTTTGATTAAAGTAGCTAATTTACTTGGACTTTTTTTGCTTAAAACTCGTCTTTTACTTTTTTGTGGTATTTTTACTGATTTAGCTTCGCCTTTGACAGTAATAATAATTTCTAAAGGATTTTCTCCTTTAACACAAATTTTATTTTCTTTGTCATAAGATTCTTCAGTTTTCGTTGTACTGGAGGAACTATCTTCTGTATTCTCTTTATAATTCATTATCTTGTCTTTTGTTTTAGTAGGTTTATTTTGTTGTTTTTGTAGTTCATAAAATTCTCTTACTTTTTGTTCCAAAATAGCTTCTTTAGCTTGTAATTCTTGTTCTCTTTTGTGTAAAGTTTTATCTTGGGGTGTTTTATCTTTTATTAAAATATCTTCTCTTTCCTTACGCATTTCACTTATTTGATCAATAACTTGTTTAAGATTTTCTTCTTTATCTGAAAACTTATTTGTTTCCTGTGCTTTTTTATCATCTTTAGAATCTCGATCATTTTTTAATTCTTGTATTAAAGAACTACGTAGATCATCTAAACGTTTAAGTAAATTTTTCAATCTTTTTTGTTTCGTTTGACTTTGCGTTAAATTATTATTTTGTAAATCTTGTTTTACCAAACGGCTTTGATTATCTACATAATCTAAAAGTATAGAACAACAAGTATCTGTGGTGGATACATCATCCAAGGACAAATCTTCATTGCTTAAATGGGCTACATTAATAGCATTTTCCAAATTGTTTCTATATTTGTTTGTTTGGGGTGCTTCATTTTCTTGCTGAGTGGGTTGTATTAATTCAGAACACGTTATTATTGTTGGTTTTTGTAGTAGTTTTTCTATGGCTGCATTCATTTTTCCTTCTTTACGTAATTGTTTATCGGCAAATAGGTGTAAATGCTTATCCTAAGGTGAAAAAATGGAATATAGTTTAATAAAATAAAAACTGTTTGTTGTTAAAATAAAATTACATTTGTGGGCACTTGATTTGGGTATTCACGTGTTAGGGCTTCCAATTTTTCAGTTAGCTCATGACAATCACGTCTAACTTGCTCACGTTCCAAAGCCTTTTGACCTCGTTCCTCCATTTGTTGTCTATAGGAAGGGAAATATTAAATAGATGTTTTAAGAATTAATAATTTAATGATAAAATGTAATACCTTTTCTTTAAGGCCTCCATATGTCTTTCTCTTTCCTTTTCTTTCTCTAATTCAGCTTGTTCCATGGCAGTGGGCTGTTCCAAATCTTGTTGCCTTTGTACATTAACAGCAGTTGCAGTTTGTTCACGTTCCTTCGTTAATTTATTATTGTAATCATAAAATTGCACACGACCCGAACTACTACTAGCACTTGGAATGACATTATTACTCTTGCTGGTAGCTGTAAATGTAGTAGAAGGTTGTGTATTTTCTGTACACACTCTAGAAGACTTTGATGTTGCACTTGTTTTTCGGGGGAATGCGTTAGCATTCGCCAATTGTTTTCTAGGAGATAAATGAGGTGTAACAGTTACCGAAGTAGCCTTGGAGCTAATTGTTTGCAAATTGTTAGCATTTTCCTGTTGTTTCTTAACCAAATCAGAGATAATTGTAAAATGTCGTTCTTTTGTTACTTGTTGATGTTGTTTACTAGATGATTTACTATCACTAACAGGTATTGCAGTTGTTTCACTGGTCACAGTGGTAGTTGTTGAAGTTTGTTGTAAAACAGGATTTCCACTGTTATTTTCTGCTTGCCTACATCCTTTACGAGGACTTACTCTTATAACACTATTGAATTGTCTATTATATTCAACATGTTTATCCTTAATTTCACATGGAGCACTTATTGTTATGGAATCTTCTGAACCCACTTCAACATCTAGATAAACTGACGGCGTTTTTATTAAACATTTATTTGTACTATGAGGCACAAACATAGAAGTTTGTGTTGTTTTATTGTTACCATTATTGCTTACAGATAATAAACTACTATCAAATGATGAAGTGGATGAAGTAGAACTAATTGTTAATGAATTTTGAGGTATTGTCGTTTGTTCTTTGAAACCTTCATCTTCACATTCTGATTCACTGGATGAAAAACTTAAATCTCTTTTACGTTTGCCAGCATCTTCTTTTCTTGACTCATTTGTCCCCTTAGTTTGTGTACATGAACATTTATATTGTTTGTTGGCACTGGTTGGTATTTTATGGCAAGAACATGAAAATTGTACCTTTCCGGGTTGTGATTTTCTAGCAGCCATTTGTTTCTTAAAATCTTTATAGGTGCCCTGAGGTTTTTGTTTAGCTGCTTTTTCTTCATTTTCTCTCCTAGCCGCCAGATGAGCTGTACCTATTTGAAATATGGCCTCACGATATTCTTCGCCTTTACGTTGCAAGGCATGCTGGCGCCAACATTCCAATTCCTGTTCCTTAATAGCTTGAAGTTTTTGTAGTTCTCTTTTCTTTTCCTCGTTAACTTCATCGCGTATCTTTTTGGCTAACTTTTTAGACTCCTCGCGCACCTTTTGATTTATTTTATATTAAATAAACTTAAAAACAATTCAATAATTTCCACAAACCTGTAATAAACGCAATTTTCTGCGGTCTTTTTCTTCAGCTTTCCTCACTTCTTGTGGGTCGTTTAGTAATGGATGCGATCGGCAATGTTTGGTAAATTTTCCATTAACTGTTATATTCACCGACATTTCTTCTAGATTTTCATTAAATTTTTTTATTTCTTAATTGATTTTTTGGAAGATATATATTTTAAGAAGTAAAAATTGTACACAAATAAAAAGGACAAGATACAAGAAAAAATTTAAATGTTGTGGCATTTCAGTGTAGAGTTGTATTTCTTAGCACTACGGCAACATTAGTGATGGGAAGATGTTGTTATGAGTATGCGATTACAGTTAAGTTATCGATAGAGAGATAAAGATGAAAACAGTTAATTTCAAAAATGAATAACAACAAAATAAGTATACAACTAAATAAATAAATTAATTAATTAAAAATTGAGATAAAACTTATTAAAAAGTTAAAAGTTGTAAATTTATTTCTAAATTTTCAAAACATTTCATAAAAATGTAAAAATTTCTTATATTTTTATTTTATATAAATTTTCATATAAAAATATATGAATTGTTATATTGTTATTATAATGTTATAAAAAAATAAAACTCTAATCGAAATTGTTAAAAAGTTGTAATATTTTAAAAAATATAAAAATTTGATAAAATTTTAAATTTTATATAATTTTGAAATATTTATGGAATTTAAAATCTTTTTCAAAATTTTAAATGTAAAACAAAATAATAAAAATTTTACGACAATTTATGATTTTTTTTATTATCAAAAATTTTAATTTTCACCAAAATTTTATATATTCTAAAATATTATAACTTTTTTTTTAACAATTTTAATTAGAATTTTAAGTCCATATTTTTACCTTGAATATATTTCATTAAAAACAACAATTTATGTAATATATTACGATTGTATGCCCAATTTCAATGTTTCATAACTTTAATGTTTTCCTTAGTTTAAGAAAAAAATTGTTCTCTGTTCTTCCAATATTCCGTATATTTTTTATAAAATTAAAATTTTTTCATTTTCAATTAAATATTCTCTATAGTGTATGTATAAAATTACAAAATAATTAAAAAATATTTATAATTTAAATAAAATGTTTGAAAGTAATATACAATTATTTCAAAATTTGAATGAAATAATTAAATATTTGCCACCAACGTTATTTTTAACTTTTCAGTATGGCAATACTGTAAAGTTAAATTGTCATTCTAATAAGATTAAAGTTGGCAATACCTTATAGAATTGTTAGTTCCTTTTAGCTTGCGCGCCTTAAAATTTTCTTTCGTTGTAAAATAAGTTAAGAAATATAAATAATAATAAGTTAAGAAATATAATAATAAGTTAAGAAATATAAAATATACATTAATAAATTCATATTTTAAAGCTCACAATATTCGTGTGTGTAGTGTTGGTTGTCAAAGAAATGTGTTAATTAAATAATGAAATTCGATTGTTGTTTTGTTGAGTTGCATACGTTTAGTGTCTTATAAGATTTTGTCAATAGTTTTTGTTCTAATAAGTTTAAAGGAAATGCTAATAATGGAGAAAATAATAAGAGTAATAATTAAATCTTTATTATAAAATAATAAGAAAATCTGTTATTTAAATTTGTATTATAAAATGATCCAAAGTGCTTTAGGTGTTAATTATTTATAACAAAAAAATGCTGTCTCATGATTTTATGTAAAAGTGTTTGTGTGCGTGTGTTTATATAAAAAGGTAGAGAAAAATTGCTTGTCTTTACAGTATGATCATTTATTAACAACAAAATCAACGAATAAATTCGTGTAAACAAAAGGTAAGCAAAGTTTAGATTTTTTATTACAACAAATGCAAAAACACAAAAATATTGCGTATGTTGATATACTTTGTTTTTTATTTGATTTTCATATGTAGATTTAAGAATTTCAAATGATTTTTTAATGCAGTTTTAAATAATTATAACTACAACAAATTGTTGTTATTACAAAGAATAATAAAAATCTGGAAAAGTGAAAAATAAAGATTTTCTACTAAAAATTTTGAAAAATGCTTTGTTTTTTATTTAAATTCCAAAGATTTTTGTTTATTTTACAGGTAGAGTTTATGATTTCTTTGAATATTAAAGGTATTTTTATAGTCCCCAATAAAATGTAGTGTAATATTGTAAATTTGCAATAGTAACACGTGTCTATTTATATAATCGAATTTAAAAATATTGGAAATTTTTAATATTTTGATATATCAAAACAAAATAGCATTACTGTTATTTTTTGTCCTAAGACATCATAACGTCTTTTATTTATTAATCAAATTTAAAAATTTTAAATTTGTCTTAGAACAATTGGAACAATTTTTGTAATTTTTTTATTAAATTGAACTGAAATAAGCTCACAAATATAAGAAGTTATAGAAATTCTTTTTTTAGTTAACTGGTGAAATTTGAATAGAATAAAAAATCACTTTTCTCATACAGATATCGATTTTGTATTTAATTTATTGTTATTCAAGATAATATCATTGAAAGTATTTCATTAAAATATAATGTATAATTTATCTATCTGGCAACCGCAATATTCCCATTAACCCTTTTGTTTCTTAATAATATACTTGGGAAATAACTAAAAATGATAAAATGTTTCCGAGAATTGAAAAAAAAAAATTGGCACGTGTTGCATTAACAGGTAGCTAAAAAAAGTTTGTTAAAAAATTACTTTATATAATTTTATTTACCTGTGATATGGCTAAACTAATTTAAAGGTTTTATTTACAAAAAAATGTATGAATATACTTTAAATTATGGATTTGGTCAAATTTCTAATAATAATTCATATCACATGTTACAAATGAAGAAATAGAATGTATAATCAACAATTTTATATTCAATGACTCAGAATAGACATCAAAATCATGTTTATTTTTCTGAATCTGTAACAAATTTTCACGAATTCGAAAAGGGGGAAAAGCAGATGGGCCACTCTCAATTTTATTTTGATCACTAATTTTTTGTAACGAATTTTGTTGTCTTTTTACCAATCTAGCTTTCAAGAGATATGCAGAGGGAAATTGATTTTTGACACTGTATTGATTAGTTAAACATGTTCAAGAATTAAATTTTAGGCTGGACTTTCCACTCCGAGTTGGCGAACCGTGTTTTTATATCCTACGTTTTTTATGTATATGCATTCGAAATTTCAATCATATTTAAAACACACATTTTTTGTTAACATATATAAGATAATTAGTCTGATTTCAAAATTCAATTGCCATTTTTTGAAAAAAAAAAATGTGGCCACTCTCTCCAAATATTTTTTATAATCCAATTGTATTCTTTTGAAAAAGTATCGCTATATATGTAGACAAAATGAAATGATTCAAAAATGATCGGGACTTTCAGCATTCGACTTAAATTGTATTGAAATTTAATTTTCAAAAGATCTGAAATAAGTGATTATATAAAAGATCATAACGATCAAATATCAACACTTAATTAATAACAATAAATATTTAGAAAATATTAAAGTTAAAAAATAAAAGACTTAAAGGATTATGTTTATGTTTTAAATATTGTTTTTATTGTGAGTTTTTTTCTTATATTTTAATATCTTGTTTTTTTGTTTATTTTTAATACTAGGGGGTTTTGTTTTATCACAGTTTAGGTATGAATATCACAGTTGAGTTTATTTCATTTCTTGTTCTTGATGAAACAGATCACAGAGTAATTGAAAAGAATTTTTTTCAATATGTCAAAATTCTTAAGCATTTTTATGACTTATGGTGTTAACTAATTACCAAGGTCTCCATAAAGAGACAGGCTTAGGTGTTGCTGCTACAGGTGATACTGCTGGTGAATCATTTTCATCACTGTGATAACCAGATGAGGCTGGACTTAAAGGACAATCAATAGTTAAAGGTTGTTGCATTTGTTGTTGCTGTTGCATTTCTTTTTGTTCATGGTGTTGCTTTAATTTATTATAAGAACGACCCAAATGTGTCATAACAGATTTACCCATATCCACAGTCATACCAGGAGTTGAAGCCAAAACACGTGACACTTCATTAACCGCATTCATATAACCATTACGAAATGAATCCATGGGAATTTGTTGTTGTTGTGGTGTTTGCATTTTCTGTTGTTTAATATGTTGTCTAAGATAGACAATGGTGGTTTCTAACATTTCAGCTTTATCCATGCGTAAAATTTTACTATTGCCATTTAAATCGACCATCAATTGCTTAAGACCATCGAGACACTTGTTGATGCGAGCACGTCTTTGACGTTCCAATAAAGGTTTCTTGATTTTCTGATAGATTTCAGTTTTTGTAGCGTATTCCATTTTGTTGGACATGTTTTTGATGTTTATTTTATAAATTCCTTTTTCTTCAAATTGGTTTGAGTAGAGAAGAGATGTTTACTCTTGTAGGTTTGTTGTGTGTATGATGTTCTTGTCTGTAGTTGCTTGGCTATTTATACTCTAGCAGCAGTTGTTGCCTGTTAAGGGGATGTTTATTTTCTGTTAGTAATTTTGTGAGAGTTAAAAAGAATTGTTCTTTTGTGCACATTTAGAGGGTTTAATTTGGTAGTTTTTGCATAGGTACTAAAATTTTTGGGAAAACGTACTTTCCGGTTTTTCAGGTTAGATAAAGTGTACTTTTATTTTATAATTAGTAAATAACAGGTAACTTTAAATATTCAATATTCTTATGACTTAATTTCCAATACTTTTAATATAAAAAAGGTAACAAATAGCTAAGAGTTTATTTTCTAAAATAGTCAATTCCCTTTCAAAATAGGCAATTTTGAGATACTAATTTTAACATGAGGAAAGTGTAATGAATTAACATCTCTTTCAAAATAGACGATTTACAATTTCAAACACCAAATTAAAAGCATCATGTTTGGGATTAAAATAGGTCCCCCTAAAGTTTAACGGTATCTAGTTGTATGACATAGTCTTCTGAGAGGGAAGATGAGAGAATGAAACTGTCTTTTGGGATCTTTGCGTAACCAGAAAAGAGACAATTGCCAACGTCATAGGACATTACACATATAATAACATGCTATGGACTGTCAGCAAAAGCTGCTTGATCAACTTAGTTTTTCAACGGTCTTTCCCTTGATAACCAAATCAATAAGGGAGAAACTCATTTAGTAGCATCAGAAAAGCTCGAAGGACCAAATACAAGTTTAAATAATTGTTTCTTATTGGAATCATTTGATGAAAAAAGCTCAATTCTCAACTGGGAACATTTATTCAATTTACAATTTATGCTAAGAGTTAAATACTCAGAGTTTTAGAAATTTAAAAAAGCTGAAAGACAATTTATGTATTAACAGGTATAATTTTAATAAATTTTATACAAAATTTAATACTTTTTAATAACCAAAACTAAATCTACTCCTTAATAATTAGAAAAGGTACTTTAGAAATTGCTAAAAAGTACCTCATTCATTACTTCAATACATCCCTTTTGCTAATAAACTCTTTTTAACAAATAATCTTTCTCTCTCACTGACTTTTTTAGAATTCACCCTCATTTCGCACTCTCATTGTAGCTATTTAGAGTAATTGTATGTTTTGTTTTTTTGGGAAAAGAGTATTTCCTTTTTGAGTCATCCAGCAACAACTTACAACTTGTGTACTTATAGAAAAAGCAGCTGCAGCTGCAATCATCCTTTTAATACGGTTTTACTCTATAAGATGTTTTTTGTTGTTCTTTATTATATTTAAAAACTTATGGCTCGTGGCCGTGGGAACTGAGCTAAAACTGAGTTTCTCACACGGTGTTTTTTCGTTTATTCCGTCCGTCCGTCTGTTGTTCGACAATTTTGATACGACAAACACATGCGTTGTTATATTCCTTTGCAGTTGTTATTATTGTAAGGATTATTTTGCAGCTGTCACTATTTCGTACATTTTTGCCAGTAGGAGAAGTAAAAGTAGAATAAATAAGATCATGATATCATTCTTTAGAGTTTAAGAATCATCAAATTTCTTTTTTGTTACGTTGTACGGGCCTTTTTAAAGTTGTTTCTTATATGAATTTATAGTATATTTTAGTGTTTAGTTAATCAGATTGTTGTATGTATGTCCCCTCTGACCGCTTGGCATAGCAAATAATGTAAGTAATTTTTTTTGTCTGTCCTTTTTGTGCATATTTAGTTTGCCTTGATTGTTTGTTGTTGTCTTGCCAGGAGTTGTTTTTATTTTTTTATTATTATTCCTTTAAAAATATTGAAGCATTCTTTCCATTCATTCAGTTAGTTCATTGATTGTTTGGTTTTGTATCTTCCCTTTAAAATTTTTATAGTCCTGTAACCGTGAGAAAAAATTTTATTTAATTATTATTCCTTATTGTCCTTTTTGTGTTGCAGTTGTTGGTATTGTATGTCAGTATGTATGTTATTGTGTGCGAGTCGTGAGAAATTGATGTTGCATTTTAAATGGGTCGTGCTTGTTGGCTGACTGGCTTCTTCTTTTTTATATTATTGCCTGTAAATTGTTTATTAATCTCCTCGTGTGTTAAGTGTGTCTGAAGCAATTTCCCACTTAAAATTCTAGTACATTTGACTACGATATAATGTATTATATTGGACAAGCATAAGTATTTCTTTTAAGGGTTCAATTGTTGTTATTTTGGAAAATTGCATACATATAAAGTATTTATTGATTTATAAGTAATTTATTGATTTTACGTTGCTATTAATATGTTAAACTTGTTGCTTAATTTGGATTGAGTATTGGGGTGAAAGGTCAGAAATTGGGTGTTGATTTGTGTTATGTTTTAATGACATTATGACCTTTTAAATAGTCTAAACATTGATACATTTAAGTATCATAGATATTTTTAATTGATTTGAGTTGAACCCATGTTACATTCAATGCATCTTGGTCAAATAAAGAGTTAAGGGAAAACTGTTAAAAAATGTAATTATTCAAATTTGCTCCTAAAATTCAACTTTTATATGGAAATCTTAAAATTGCTTATACTTTGGTGTAATGTTGAGTTTTTATAGGAAAATTATAGAATTAGTTGTATGAAGAAGATTATGGGAAAATCATAATATTTGTTATAACTTCGCTAAATGAAGAGATAAAACAAAAAACTGTTAAAATCTTTGATTACTCACAACAATCGCGTTAATGCTAAATGAAGATATAGGACAAAAATAGTTAAAATCTGTAATCACTCAAAATTAGTTTATAATTAGAGTTTTATATGAACAACATAAGATCTTGATCAAGGTATGGCAAATTTAATTAACATCTGTGATTACTAAATTTTCCTCTCAAAATTCAATATTTTTTTAAGGAAATCATAAAATTGCGTATATCTTGGTGAAATATAGAACAAAAATAGTTAAAATCTGTGATGATTTCAATTTCCACTTAAAATACGGTTTTCAAATGAAAATCGTATAATTTCTGAGAAGAGATACACAAAAAGTTTTTAGAAATCTCTGATCATACTAACTTTTGCTAAAAAAAATTAGAATTTTATATCAAAATCATAAGGAACTTAAAAAAATCTGTGATCACTTCATTTTCCTCTGCAAATTAGATTTTTATATGAAAATCATAACAATTAATATTTGCGATCATTCAAAATTCTTTCCTAAATTGTATTTTTAATGAAAATCATATATTTTTGTTATATGAAGAGATACAGTAAAAATAGTTAAAATATTTGATCACTCAAATTGCCTTCTAAAATTCGATTTTTATATGAAAAACATAGAATTCCTTAAAATCTATGATCATTAGATTTCTTCCCAAATAATCGATTTTTTTATGAAAATCATAAAATTATTTATATTTCGGTTAAATGAAGGGATATAGCGAAAACAGTTAAAATTTATGATCACTTAAATTTCTTCCTAAAATTCGATTTTTATATGAAAAACATAGAATTTCCTAAAATAGTTAAAATCTATGATCATTAGAATTCTTCCCAATTAATAGATTTTTTATGAAAATTATAAAATTATTTATATTTTGGTTAAAGGAAGAGATGTAGCGAAAACAGTTAAAACTTAAATTTCTTTCTTTAATTCGATTTTTATATAAAATTTATTAAATGTTCATATTTTGATCAAATGAAGAGAAAAGGCAAATATAGAATTCTCTGATCATCTCAAATTTATATGAAAATCATAAAATTCCTTATATCTTAGTTAAATGAAAAAGATATAGCAAAATTTCTTCTTAAAATGCATAATTTTTAAGAAATTTATAAAATTGTTCATATCTTGATTACATGAAAAGATATAGCAAAAAATTGTTAAAGAGTGTGATTATACAAAATTTACTTTCTACATTATTTCGTTTTATATAAAAAAAAAAAATTATAAAATTTAAACAAAAAATCGTTAAACTTTTTCTAATTAGAAAAACGGCAACCAAAATGTAACGGAAAAGTAATTTTAAAAATCAGGCAACTCTGTTTCGTTAATTATAATGTTCGGTTTTTGTACGTTACCAATAACTATCAATTAAATACAGATTTTCTGTTTATAAAACAAAAAGATAAATGTAATCTATTTTTATGAGATTGTAATTATATGGTCATTATTAGTATCCTTTTGCTATAATTGTGATGATTATAATTTAAACCAGATATACTGTAAAGAACTAGTTCTTACTTCCTGTAAACCTTAAATTATTTAGACTTTAAAAAATAATAAAATTGAGAAATAAAAGCCATTAAGATGTTTGTTTTTATATATGATTTTTATATTTTTCTTTTTTTCACTTTTTAAACGACTTATGTTATATCATTAATCATTTGTTTGAGAAGTTAAATAATAATTACAATTATTATATTAAAAATGCTACCCTATCACAGTTGGATTATGTAAAGCTACTACAAGTATTTACTAAAAATAAAAATTAATAATAAAAAAACCTAACAATAATTTAACAAAAAAAAAAAATTAAATAAAAATAACTTAAATACTAAACGAGATCGTTATGATAATGGAAGAACTAAAGTGCACTACTGGTATTTGTTTGTGTGTTGTTTCTTATGAATGATGGATCATGGCAATTTACCATGGACGCCATACTGCTGCTGAGGATACTTGTTGCAAAAGACCTTGAGGTTGAGCAGGAGCAGGAGATGAACGTGAATAATCACTATCGCTAGCATAACCGCTAGAAACAGGACTGTAGAGAGAACTGGTTGTTTGTGGTGTAGAGCAGGTTACTGTTAGGGGAGTTGTAACAGCAGTAGTAACTTCTTGTGGTGCTTCCAATTGGCTAAGACGTAATCCCAAGTGTGTCATAAGCTTAGTGCCAAATTGTACATCCACTTTGGGTAGAGTAGCCATGCAACGTGATACTTCATTGGCTGCTTGTATATAACCAGAACGGAAACTTTGTTGAGCGGCTACATTATTGTAAGCAATTTGTTCTTTTTGTTGTTTCAATTTGCGTAAATGTTGTACGGTAACTTCCAAAATATCAGCCTTTTCAAATTTAACTGTATTCTCGCCATTACTTTGGAAACACTCAGACATTAAGTCTTTTAAATCATCGAGGCACTTGTTGATGCGAGCAAGACGTTTACGTTCCAATAGAGGTTTCATTACTTTGCGGTATTGGTAGGTTTTGGACATTTCGTATTTAGTGGCCATTTTTCTTAATAAATGAAATTTACTTTTAAGTATAAAAATATGTAAAGCTTGTTTGTGATGTTGATACTCGAACGTATGAACAGTGAATGATATTGCATCACAGAGTGTGACACGTTTATATACCCACACGTGTCCTAGGACTTGTATAGAAAAATTTACTCGTGCTCAACGCACGTTCTCTCTCCGCTTATCCACATAACAAAATATAAAGCATACGTTAAGAGAGTAGTAATATGTATAAACATAGAGAGCACACTCTGTTAAAAGTCTAAAACTGATCCCTACAACTTAAAATTCATTCAGTATTTTAGGGGTTGAAAAAGTACGTTACAAGTTGGTTTCTTCTGGAATATTATTGTTGGAAATTGTTAATTGTATTTAGGCTGATGATATGATGATGGTGGTTGCAGTTTTTGTTGGTAGACAGGTAGCAAATTATAAAAATTTCAAATCGTGGGAAACACTTTGCTAGTTAGTTTCCCACAATTTCCAATTTTTTTTGTTTTTATTTATCTTGTGCATATGGGGTTGTTTTTAGTATTTAATATGCAATGAAGCACACAAATTCTTATTTTTAGGATCTCATAGTTGTATCCTTTTTGTGTTACTGATAGTGCAACCATCATCAACATCATACACACAGATTATGTTCAATGTATGAACAGTGGGTAAAAACGGGACAAGTTCCTTACACATGTGTGTTAGTTTTAAGGATATTGGGTTTTATCCAATTTGGTGAACTTTATGTACGTGCTAGTCACATGATGTGAAAAATTTCGTATGTTTAGTGTAAGTTGTTATTTTATTGCACTTTTATAATGAGTTTTACAAGTGAAGTTATGGAACTGGTGTAAAGTACAGGTATTGCTTCGAAGACACATGTTACCTTGATAGAAATAAGCTGATGTTTTCCACATTTTTTGTGTTATTCAAACTGCATGAATGTATTTCAAGTAGTTGAGATTCGGAAATTTTTCAAAAAACAATATACTTTATTTTGAGTTATATGTTACAGCTTTTCAAATTCCTTAAACATAACAATTTCCACTTCTCGAGAACTGCGAATGAAATCTTTAAGATCTTGTCATCATATATATCAAAAGTCTTCTGATCTTTGCAATTCCAGTTGATTAAGATCCAAAATATCTATAGTTTAAATTGATGTAATGTTAGATAATTCTTATGGATTTCGTTGCCGTTTTACCGAAATACAGCGGATAGTTTCAAAGGTCTTAAAACTTTTGAGATAAATAACTTTTTATAGTGTCTTATCCGTTCGCTTAATAAATTTTTTTTTGACATTGAGCTTAAACGGACTCTCTTCTGTGTATTACATATACACAAATAAAGAGAACAAATTTCCCTAATTTATATATATAATCGAAATCGTATCATTATACTATAAATAATTCCTAGATACTTCTTATAAGGATTCTATAGAAAATATTACTATTTAATCTCTATAAATCACATTATCTCTTAATTTTCCATTCAAAGTGACCCACTGTAACACTGATGGCACACACTTAGTGTCAAATAGTGAGTGAGAAGATTACAAAAACTACAACTGAAACAAAGTGTAGTTTTAATATTAAAAAAGCAACAACAACAACAGCAGCACAAATAATAACAACTAACACCTGCCCTTTCTTTAATAATTTTGTTGATGTCTTTGGAAACGTTCAATTTTGCTTCTGTTGAGTATTACAAACTCAAGTCAAACTTTTGGTATGAACGTTACACTAGACAAACAAATAAAAATAACTGACAGACTGAACGTCAGTTTGACAGAATAACTGACTGATAAAATGTTTTGGTTTAAACTACGACTTGATTAACAACTTTATGTTTGTATGAACTATGTCTGTCTGTTTGTCTTCCTTCTTTCATTCAGAGTTCGGAGTGTGAGAAAATTTTCTTGGTTGCAGCTGTTGGTGTCATTTTAGGTTGTTGTGAATATTTTTGTTGTCGTTGTTTTTTTTCTTCTTGTTATTATTTTGGCTTTTTGTTTTTATTATTGAGTTTATATTCTTGTAGGGTTTGTATATTACGACTGATGTGGTGTGTGATTCGCTCGTGTTGCAAGAACATCATTAATACAACAACATCATGATGCATCATTGGCTTAATTTAATAGGGCAAAGAGTTGATTGTTTAGCACTTGATTAGGACGCAAAGTAAGACTACTAAAAATTATAGACAAACGAAATGCTATAATTACTGAAACAAAAGATCTAGTATGGGGTTCTATAAAAACTATCAAATATAAATATTTTAAATTGTCAGTGCTAAAACGAAAATCGCTATTAAATATAAAATTAATTGGTTATGAAATTTTTACAAGTAACCAAACGATCCGATTTGATTATTACTTTTAAGGATACTTATTTCAGGCAGTCCTAAAAACCAATTGGGGCATTAAGAAATGTTTTCGTTCTATGTAACAATTTTTTATGAAATGTTAATGTTAATGTATCGATTTAAGAATATTCGTAATAGAAATGAATGGAACTGAACTAGAATTGAATTAGAACTGAACTA
>JACGTJ010003230.1:4384-15214 GCA_014858695.1 Chrysomya rufifacies | reverse complement strand
AGGAAATTTTCGAAAATTTGTGTTTCTTTAGGGAATTTTTCGAAAATTTGTGTTTCTTTAGGAAATTTTTCGAAAATTTGTGTTTCTATAAAATAGTTTTTTGAAAATTTGTGTTTTTTTTTTGTCATAAAATCGTAGAATTTTATTTCTGTTAAAAATTAAAAAAAAAAATCAACGTCAGAAATTAAACCTCATAAATTCTTACTATAATTTAATTGATTTATTTATATTTATAATGTATTCATATATTGTAATTTTATTCTTTTGCATTTGAAAGGCTTTTCCAAATACCTTAAAGCCATAAGCGTACTTGTTGATCCCAGCTGGTAGAGGCCAAACACATACCATTAGGTGTCAAACTTATGCATGTTATACGATTCTCATGACCTTGCATTAGGCCTAAAGAAACAAAAACAAGAAAATCAATATTAATTAAATTATATTTTAAGAAACACAAACTTAATGAATACTAACCATTATGAGCTATTTTCATGGTATCAAATGAATGTATATTGCCCTCAATGCCTGAACACAATAAATAACGGCCACTAGTCGATAAAGCTTTAAAAAAACGATTTAAATGTTTAAGAATTTAATAAAACCATTCATTTTTCAAATACTTACCACATGAAGTGAAACCAGTATTCTTTTGAGGGGGCTCATATAAAGCTATTTGTTGGTCAGATCTTATGTCATATAAACGTGCCGTTTGATCCTCAGAAGCTGAAGCAAAAGCAAAGCCATTGGGATGATACTGAAAAATAATAAATCTTAATATAACCCAACTTTTTTTCTTTTTGAAAATTTCGTATTTAACCTCACTTTTTTTCAAACTAATTAAATTACAAAATACTTACACAAACCGAATTAACATCCATTTCATGTCCAAAAAACATTTGTTTATGTGTATCTTCGCGTACATCCCACAATTTGGCGGTTTTATCTACAGAACCCGTAATATAAGTATTCATATCGGGCGCCAAAGACAAACCGGCTATATCACCAGCATGGCCATTGAAATCCATAGTCTTAACACCTTTTTCTAAATCCCAATGGCAACTGGAATTACAAAATAATTGCAAATTACCTTACAAATAATCTTCTTGCCTACAAAAAACCAACTTACATTTTCATATCACCTGAACCGGTTATCAAATGTGTATCATCCAAGAAACGACAAGAACTTAAGAAACCCTCATAACCCAAAAGTTCTCGAGTCATTTTAGCCACACCAGAAGCATCACGATTGTTAACATCATAAATTGTACATTGATTGTCCATACCACCACAGGCTACAAAATTGCCCGAAGGTGAAAAAGCCACTGTCATGACCCAAGCTGAACGTAAGGGTATAACCTTTAAGTGTTGGAAAGTAATGAGTTCCAATGTATGTTGATTTACTTAAGTTGAACAAACCTGCACTTTGTTAGCAGTCCAAGTATCCCATATAATTAGTTTGCCATCTAGAGATCCGGTAACACAATGTCTGGAGTCTCCAGCAAAATGTACCGAATTGACTTTGTTGATGTGACCCTTTAATATCTTTTTGGAACTTAAACGTATTTTGGGTACATCGGACATATCGCCACATTTATCTTTTAAAGTACAATCGGCTTTGGCATTTTGGTCATCCTAGAGGGAAAAATATTAAAGGAACATTTTGAAAAAAATTTCGGAGGAAATTTTTAGAAAATTTTGCTACAAAATTTTTTTAAATTTCTTATAAGAAATTTCCTATTGTTTTCTTAAAAACAATAGGAAATTAACTTATGAAAAGGATTTTTTATGAATTCTACAAAAGGATTCTTTTTAAAAAATTTCCTTTAAAAGGAATTTCAAAAAAGGAAATTTTTAGAAATTTTCCTTTAAGCGAAAATTTCTTCTTAAAAGTAATTAGGAAATTTCCTATTAAAAGGAAATTTTTCGAAAATTTCCTAAAAAGGAAATTTTTTGAAAATTTCCTAAAAAGGAAATTTTTTGAAAATTTCCTATAAAATGTAAATTTTTTGAAAAGTTCCTACAAAAAGGAAAATTTTCGAAAATTTCCTATAAAAAGGAAAATTTTCGAAAATATCCTAAAAAAAGGAAATTTTTCGAAAAGTTCCTACAAAAAGAAAAATTTCCAAAAGTTTCCTATAAAAAGAAAAATTTTCGAAAATATCCTATAAGAAGGAAATTTTTTCGAAAATTTCATTTAAAAAGGAAATATTTCGAAAACTTCCTATAAAAATGAAATTTTTTTCAAAATTTCCTATCAAAAGGAAATTTTTCAAAAAAATGGAATTTTTATAAAATTTCCTTTATAAATAGGAAATTTTTAGAAAGTCCTTATAAAATGGAAAATTTTCGAAAATTTCTTATGAAAAGGAAAATTTTTGAAAATTTTGCTATAAAAAGGAAAATTTTCAAAAATTTCCTATAAAAAGGAAAATTTTTGAAAAGGAAATTTTCGAAAATTTCCTATAAAAAATTTTCGAAAATATCCTTTTAAAAACTAAATTTTTCGAAAAGTTCCTACAAAAAGAAAATTTTTCAAAAGTTTCCTATAAAAAGAAAATTTTTCGAAAATATCCTATAAGAAGGAAATTTTTCGAAAATTTCCTATAAAAAGGAAATTTTTTGAAAACATCCTATAAAAATGATATTTTTCGAAAATATCCTATAAAGGAAATTTTTCGCAAAGTTCCTACAAAGAGGAAATTTTTTCGAAAATTTCCTATAAAAAGTAAATTTTTCGAAAAATTTCCTATAAAAAGTAAATTTTTCGAAAAATTTCCTATAAAAAGTAAATTTTTCGAAAATTTCTTATAAAAAAGTAAATTTTTCGAAAATTTCTTATAAAAAGGAAATTTTTTAAAAATTTCTTATAAAAAGGAAATTTTTTGAAATTGTCCTATAAAAAGGAAATTTTTTGAAAATTTCCTATAAAAAGGACATTTTTCAAAAATTTTCTATAAAAAGGACATTTTTCGAAAAAAAGGAGTTTTTATAAAATTTCCTTAAGAATGAACATTTTCAATAAAAATTTAGAAAATTTTCTTATAAAACTGAAATATTCACCTGAAATTTTTTTATTAATCCATTAATTTCGTCATATAGTTTTTGTGTTTCGGGATCTACTTTCGGCATTTTGGCTTAATTTCTAAAAAAAATTTGTAAGCAATTATTTTTATTTTCAAATATTCGATATTTTATTGTTTTTTTAATATTGAAGTGTTTTTAAATTTTATATATTTTTATTTTAATTTTTTTCTCCAAATTTTAAAAAAAAAAATTGTTTTCGTTACCACCGACGTTTGCTTACTAAGCAAGAGGATTTTGAAATATAAATGTGTTACCGTTATTTTTTTTAATTTTTTTGTTTTTTCTTCATTGAACACATTTAACTTAATGCAATTAGCTATTCAGTATTGTAATTGGATTTAATTTCAAAATATTTGAATGTTTTGTTATGTTTGATGGTAAAAAAGCAATTTGTAACTAAATTTCGCCTTTTTTTTGAGTTGTTAGCATAATAACTGCGCAAATTAGAACAGTAAATTGTGATGTTTTTGTTGGTTTTATTTCTATATATTTTAAAGTAAATAAAAATTAGGTCTTTGGCACTAATATATCTGTCGGAAGGAATTCAATATGATATTGAAAATTTTAAAAATTAAATTAATCAGTCAGTCAGCAAAAGAAACAAGGAAATTGCTTTTGCTTACTAAAAAGGGAAACAAGATTGTAATAACTTTATTATTTCAGTTTCGAAGTACTTCAAATAAAATTGTTCACATAGATTCTTATAAAAATTTCATTTATGATATCATTTTCATAATTTTTTTTTTTTTTATCTTCTTAAAAAAAATAACGTTAAATTTGTACAGTAATGTTTTTTATGAAAAACGTTAATATTTTTCAAACAAAATTATTTTGCGTTTTAAATAATAATTTTCTTTAATACCTTTGGTTTTGACGCCTAACGTTGCCATTGTATTTATCTTTGTTTTGCCCACCATTGTAAACATAAACAAGGAGGTGAATTTATTTACCACACACAATAACAACGTTGAACAGCAAAGCGACAAACGTTAATTTTATTAGTTTTAATATGAAAACTTATAAAATTCTTATAAAAATATTTGATTTTTTTATACCCACCATCAAAAAATTATGGGGCGTATATTGGGTCTGTCATTCCGTTCTGTGTGCTGGTAAGATTCTAAGTCGTTCTAGCGATCCCTTCCGTCTGTCTGTTGAAAGCACGTAATTTAGCTTAAGTTTTTCCCTTATATAAGGTTTGTTTGGTATTGAAAATTTGCAGAATTGGATTATAAATAAGGAAGTTATGGAAGAAAAATCCCATGAAAATCTGGAATTTAGGAGCTTTTTAGTACATTATATGTCATAAATATGAAATGGATGAAGGTACAAAGATGAAATTTAAGGTAGAACATAATATAGTAACGGAAAAATATACGAAAAATAGGTGAGACCCGCCCATTTTTTACCCCGATCATAAAAATATTCCTTTTTAAACATATTTCGCCCTAAATATGAAAAGGAAGAACGTACTAAGATGAAATTTTAGACTGACTGTTAGATAGTAGGAAGAATATTGAGAAAAATGGGCGTGCCCCGTCCATGATTTTGGTGCATTTTGTGATATAATATGTCTTAAATGTGAAATAAATATAAACGATGAAATTTTTGATGTATCCTTAGTTAATAGGAAGAAACATCACAAAAATAAGGCGTACTCCGCCCACTTTTCCGTACGTCTATAAAAATCTGTAATTTTTAGCATTTTAGTACATTATATATGAGATATATGTAACGGAAAAACGTACAAAGGTAAAATTTTATATATACTATTAGACAGTAATGTTAGACACAATAAATGTTGTGTTTCCTGCTTCCATATTAGGTCAGATGAAAATATATCGAATTTTTGCCCGTCCACCCACAAAAATCGGTTATTTTGATGTATTTTGTCACAAATATGAAATGAAATGGATGTAAATGATGAAATTTTCGAGCAGTGTTAATTAGTAGGAAGAAACTTGGGCAAAAAATATCTTACATGTACTTTAATATATTTAGATGATGGGTATTAAAGATTCGGTCAAACCGAATGTAACATTCTTACTTGTTTTAATTGCAATTTAAATACTTATTTTGCCCACCATAGTAAATAAACAGAAAGATTTTTTTTTATTTTTTATACTTTTTTTATTTGTTTTATTTTAATTTTTTTTTACAAATTGTGTTTTTTTCTTGGTATTTCTTAAAAAATACTAAAATAATTAAAAAAAAATTATTGTAGCTGCTTTAAAATAAACAATTTTTTTTTTGGTTCTTAACAAATTAGAAAACAAAGAGTTGGAAAAATGCAGCCTTTCTGTGTTTAAAAAAATTTTTCTTTTAATTCTAGACGAAACAAAAAGGAAACAAATGTTCACTTACTATTATTAATAAAAAAATCTTAATAATAATAAACAACAAATTTATACAAAGTTTAGAAAGAAAGAAAAAAACAAAAGTTACTACACAGAAAGAAATTTAAAGATGAATTTGAAATTTGAAAAAAAAAGGATGATAGAAAGAAGTTAGAGTTTGAGTATTTTGTTTAAAGTATCATATAAAGCATTATTATATTGTTTGTGAATTATTATTTCGATTTTTTGTTTGTATTTTTTTTTTAAACATATACATATATAGTTTTTTTTTTTCTTTTTAAATCAGACTCTAGTTGGAACTACTTTAATAACGTAATTCTCTGTGTGTGTGTTTTTCTTAGATTTTTTATATAAAACAAAAAAAAAATTAAGTGTTTTTTTAACGTTTCTTTAAGACTTTCTACAAATTATTTATATAGAATCCTAACAAAAAAAAAACTTAAACATTATATAAATTACTTCCCTGGCCTAACTAGCGAAAGGGTGTGGCTTAAACTGAGAAACCATCACCAGTGGGATCCAAGATCCAGGGGTAGTTGTTGGGACATTCCATACAGGTGAACAAACGTAATGTTTCACCGGGCAATTCTCTGGTGGTCAAGGGGCAGGCATTGGGCAATGAACAGTAGGGTTGACCCTTGACATCACACTTTTCTTTCCATTCTTGGAAGTCACGTAAAGCGTTCAATTCTGTGGGATTTTGCATCCATTGGATGACTTGCAAGTTGGTGACGAAGAAAACATCGTTGCGACCCAACATTTCTTCAATGAATTTAATCAATTCATCGCGGTATTCTTTCTTGGATTTCAACCAGGAAGCGTGGAAGTGGAGACCCAAAGGAGCACGGTTGCTATTGTAGTGACGGTTGAAGTTGTGACGCAAAAGTCTACCGAATTGTTCACCAGTGGCAATGTTTGAGCAAGAGTCTACCATATGACAACCGGGCAAAGATTCATCGAAGGTGGGGTCATCACGACGATCCAATTCATTCATGACCATTTCCCAGACAGGGTGGCTACGAGAGGGACAGTTGTGGGCATTACCGTTACACTTGTGAGGCATACGGAAGTACAAGGTGTAAGGCCAGATTGGGACACGACCCAAGGAAGCAGTAATGGAAGCATCGTAGACAAAGAATTGATCAGCCATCATTTCGAATTGTTTGTTGCCACCAACACGCAAGTAAGGAGCACGCATACCAATAATGGAACCATCAGTAATGTTGGCAAAACGTTCGATGATCAAACGGGCACCAGCCATTTCAGCCAACCAATCATCATAGGTACCACTGGTCCAGTAGTTGGGATCATCTTTGTGGGTCAAAGAGAATACAGAGACTTCATGACCACGACGGTGCAAATCTTGAACAGCAGAGTAGTTAGTGTATTTGTGGGAAACAAAGAAGGTACCCTTGATGGAGCAACCGTTAGGGTTTTGACGTTGACCATTGAAAATATCTTCGTACAAATCAATGTTATCAACATTGACGGCACCGTTGAAAGTAATGGTAATCATTTGAGGTACTTGTTGGGGTTCAATGGCACCAGGGATACGAGTACCATCAGCTGAGCAGAAACAATCGGGCAAAGCACACTGAGTGGGATCACATTCAGGAGCACGGTTGGGATCTTCATCAACAGCTGTTGAAATGAAAGAAAATAAAGATAAGTTGGCAAGAATGAAACAAGATATTCAAGTGAATAGACTTACAGCAAGCATTTTCATCAGATTCATCCTTGCAGTCGGGTTTACCGTTACAGAAAAGTTCCTTATCAAGACATTCACCATCACCGCAAGACAATTTACCCTCAGGGCAAATAGGTTCATCGGTTTTCAAGATGGGCTTAACCTTGCGGGGCTCTAATTAATTTTATTTAAGGAGAAAAAAAGAAAAAATCATAATTAGTTGAGAACAATTTTAAACATTTTTAAAAGCCATTCAAGTTTAAGAAAATTAACAAGAATAAAAGCAGAATAAAATAATTAAATAAGTTTGTTAGTTAAATGTTTTAAATTAGTAACAAAATATAGTAGTTAAGTTTAGTTTAGATAAGAATTAGTTTTTAAGACAAAAGTTTAGTTAAAGTTAATTGTAGTAGACAAAACCAAAACCAAAGTTCCTAATGTTTTTTTTTGCATTTTCTAAAAGACTAAATTTTGCAGCTAATTTTAATTTTTAATATTTTTTTTTATAAAAAATTGTTTATTAATTGTGCCCTGTGTCCGTTTGCCAAAAAAATGTGTATTGTTGTTGTTTAAGGGTTAAGATTCTAATATTTTGTGTTGTTGTTGTTTGTGGGGGTGTTGAGAGTACAAGTTAAGGGGCCACTTACTTTCTTTTTCATTGCAGTTAGTTACTTTAGCCTTCCAGTCACAAGTTTGTTTCATAATATCGAAGGCCAAACCAGAGGGACATTGGATTTCTTTCAAACCTGATTTCGTACATCTAGAAACACATAGAAAAAGTTGGAAATTGCAGCGTTTTTAGGGGACGATTTTTTTTTCTTTTTGATAATTTATTACACAAAATTAAACAAAATTTTCTAAAAATATCTAAAATTTAAGCCTAATTTCGAAAAATAGCTCAATATTAATCAAAATATTTTTGTTTGAGGGCTGTTTTTCTTTTCTTATTTTTCATTTGACATCATTTTTTAGAACTTTGGTTTAAAAGGTAACGATAAAATAGAGTGAAACACATAAACACATATAGAGATAGTTTTTGAACACATACATTTAAATATTTTGTAACATAAATAAAAGGAATATTAAGTTAGTTAAACATTTAAGTCTAATTAACTTTCTTCATTATTATTTATATTTAAAACTTAACTCAAGAAACTTTGCCTAAGGTTAAGCTTTAATTACAAATAAAATTTCATAAGTTAATTTAACTTATTTATTATTTTTTTTAACAAAGAGCTTTAAGCAGTTAGCTCATTTGTTTTTAAAGTTAAACATTTAAGTTATTTAAAGAGTTGCCAGATTTATACGTTTGTTTAACTCCAATTCTTTTCTTTCATTTTTTCATTTTCTTAAATATATATATATAAACACAAAACACCAGTTTTAAATACACAGTATAGTAGACAAGTAAATTGACAGTTTTAAATGTCATTTAGTTTAGAATTTTTCATCAAGATTGATGCAATTATTTACAGTTATTATACAAGGAAAGAGTAAGATTGAGGGTAAACACACAGTTGCTTAGTAGCAGTTGAGATAGAGAGATTGGGAGAATAATTTCACTTACTCTCTAGTTCATCACAATTTTTAACATTTGTTCTCCAATCGCAGGTTTGTCGTATAACATCAAATGCCAAACCGCCAGAACATTTAATGGCAGCTAAACGAGTTCTACCCGTTTCACCTTTATCACATCTTTTTTTTGTTTTTGTTTTTGATTTTTTTGATAAATTAAAAATTTTATAAGTTAATATATGATTAATTTTAAAAATATATATTTTAGAAGAATACTTTCAACATTATTTTCTGAATAATTTCAGTTGATCTTTGTTACATTTTAGAAAAATTCCTTTGAAATATTAAAATTTAGTTTTCGTTTAATTTTAACAAATATTTTTTGAGTTTTTCACGAGTTAAGGCTTTTGAAGCATTTTTTTGATTTTCTTTTTTTTTTATACGAAAATTTTGTTTGATAAAATTTGTTGTTTTCTTACCTGTAAACTTCACGACAATCACCCTCGGTGTCCAAACGGAAGTATTCATCGGCGGGTCTATCAGCACAAACTTCTTCAACATCGATACCTTCTAATTTGTCATTTGTTTCTTGACTGGCAGCTAAAAGTGCATAAATTCAAATATTAATAAATAACTTTTCATTAATTGTTTATTAATTTATCAGCTTTTTTGCAATGTAAAAGTATTTGAAAAGTGTTTAATATAACATTTGTAGTTATTGACGTTTGTCGCCTGTCGCTTTATTGTATTTTATAACATAATCTCACTCTTTGTTTACATTTCTCTAGGTAAAAGTGCTACCAAGTTGAAGTAAATTTATAAGTGGTGAAAATTGTTATAAAAGGTGGTGACAAGTTTTATTTTGAATAAAATTGTTTAAATTCTAAAGAAAATTAAGTGATTTTCTTGGAAATTTTGCAAGTTTTCTATGAAAAGAATTTAAGTATTAATAATACAAAGGAAAATACAATGTTTTGTATGTGAAATTTGTGATTATAAGTAAAGAGTGGTGTACTTTAAAAAAAAGGTGTTACCATTTGTTAAATTTTAAACACAAATAAACTGAAATCAATTAATTTTTGTTTAATATAAATAAACCATACAAAATTTAACTTAAAAATGTATAATAAGATTATGGACACTAAAGTTTATGTCTAAAATAGTTTAATATTATTAAATTTTAATAATTTTCTTAAACATTTGATATTGTAATTATACATTTTTATTAGTTTTCTTTAGAATTTTATAATGACATACAATATTTTATATATTTTAACAAATACTTGCTCGTTTTAAAGCATTTTTTTGTGTAAATCACACTTGTCTTTCTCTTAGTGTTGCCATAACCTCAATTAAGTTTAAAGCCGGCTTATTAATTGCACAATTGCTAAACAAGTTTAAATATAATTTATGATTAAACCAATTACTACAGTAACTTTGTAAAAGCAAAATGAAAGGGAAATGTTTTAGTCTTTAATACAAAATATAACTTTTAGTCTAGTCAACTAGTTTCCGCATATAAGATTGCAATACAAAAAAATGCAATATAATCCCCCCTACCCCCAAAGTTGTAAACCAAAAACAGTAAAAGTATTATATGCCAAGTTAGTTAATTGGTTTGTAATAGCCAACAAGTCATGAAGAAGTTTAACTGGTTTACAGGGTATCATAGACAATTGCATAAAATTTGAAAAAAAAAATATGATGGAATTTAAAAATAAATAATATTAAGCAGTGTAGAGAAGGGGAGGAGCGTTATGACATTTAATTATGTAAAATTTTAGTTTGTGGTAACTGCAAATTACGCTTAAATTTATATTCAAATTTTTGAATGCTGTTTATTTTTATTGATTTATTTAATTTAAGGTTTGTTTAGCTAAGATGATCTTGGTTTTAAACTCTTGTTTGTCTGTTGGTTTGTTTGTTTGTTTGTATACCTATTTTCGTATTCAATTAACCTTGATAGCGATTTGTGTGTTAGTAAACACAATGATTATTTGAAGCCATTGTTAAGAAATTTATATAGAAAAAAAACTTGATTTTAAGAATATTTAATTAAACAAGATTTTGCTAAGAAAAACTTGAAAAAAATAATTGTTTTACAAAGGTCACGTGAATATTTTTGAAAATGTGATTTGGAAACTTTAATATTTGAAAAAATAAAATATTTAGAAAATTAAAAAATAT
>JACGTJ010003227.1:1533-11666 GCA_014858695.1 Chrysomya rufifacies | reverse complement strand
TATATATATATATATATAATAACGATTTACATTGTCATATATTTGCAACACCTAGGGGAAAATATCTTCAATTAAATGCACAGGAAGAAAATACAGTGAAGCCGTGATTTTGAGAATGAAATATATGTATTGTTTCCTTTTTTAGAAATAAAATTTAAAATTGTTAAGAATTTTTATTGAACTAAGTAATATTAATTTTGACAGATTCTTTTGCTAAATTTTTTTTTAAGGATAAATTGTTTTTAAACATACTTTATAAAAGTTCACTTTAGACACTCGGCAGAATATTATTCATTTTGTGTTCAGCGTCGAGAGTCATCAGTATTCCTTAACAATATATGTATATTTAAAAGTATATTATTATCGCTACATCAACTCAATATTGAGTATGTTCATATGAGTATGTACATATTACAAATATGAATATTGGTACACTGATATGAACTTCTCGAACATATTTTAAAATTATTTCATGTTTTCACCCCTGATAAACTGTGAACAAAAGAACAAAACAAGAAAAATTGACATTAAACACACACTTCATATGGTGAAAACAAAAGTCACATGGAGGAAATAGAAATCAGCTGATGTGTTGCGGCCACCTATTCATAATTCTTTCTGTGAATTGTCGAGTTAGACGAATGCTTTTCAATATTTAAACTGTCTTTTTCTTCATAATCCTTAATTATTTATTATGATAATTATATTTTTAGAATAAATTGGATAAAAAACTTTATTGTAAACCATTCGTCTAGCTTAACAACTTACGCAAAGAAAGCTTAAGTTACACATAATTTTTAAAACGCTTGACTTTACAATTATCACTACTGAGGGACACTAACGCATGCTGTTAACGATCTTGGTTGACCAGGAAATTCATTACATTCTGCCTAGGGTCAGAAATGAACTTTCACAATGTATTTTTCCTAAATAAATGCGGCCACAAAGGAATTTTAGCAAAACAAACAAATTTTCTTTTAAAACTTATTTTTTTTTAAAGTTATATGCAAAATCAGATTTAAGAAGTGTTAAATTTTAAATACGTAATACAAAAGGTCTGTAAGATATTTTCGTTGATTTTATAACAAAATTTCATTCATTACTTCAGAGAAATCATGAAATTTTTTAAATCTTTGTTTTTCTTTTTTTAAGAAAAATATTTTTGCCAACTCTGGATCAGATGCCCTGAATTATGGCCTTAATTAGAATAAGTAGTTTAGACAAATATAAGTAACATATATAATTTTTTTGAGGTTAAAGTACAATATAACAATATTTACAAAATTAAAAATGAAGGATTCAATATGGCGCCCAAAAATTTTCATTGCAATTTTAGTACACTTAAAATTATTCTATTTGATGAATTTTTAATGATGTTGAAAATGTTTTTGGGGAGGATTATTACGATGGTGAAATAAAAAGTACAGAATTAATATGGATTCAATATGGAGATCGAAAACATTTTTTTCTAAAGATGATTATTTTCTTTAACTAGAATAAAAGTCCGTTAAAATGTTGGACTTTTATATGAAATATCCATAGAATATGTTTTTTATTATAAAAAATATATATGATTGTTAAGCTATTATAAAATGTTACTACTTGGTAAAATAAACATAATTTAACATAATTTTTACTACTCATTCAAAAAAAATCCCTTTTTTTAATTTTCTAAATTTTTCTTAAGAGTCACGATTGTTATTAAACCCAATTTGTATCTTCATTGCTTACTAAGGTACTTGGTGTTTAAAAAAGTAACAAAATATTGTTTTATCTCTTTAACCCAAAGGTCTGAATTTCGAAAAAGTACCAGATACCTTTTGTTTTTGTTCTTTCTTAGTTTAGGACGTATAACGCTACCTTGAATTTTAAAAATCCCTTTTGAATAGTTCTCGGGACGAATAATCCCAGTATTCATCTAGTGAGAAATTCAAAGCCAAATCTTAACATTAAAGATTCAGACTTTTAGGTATTCGATTAGTGAATCTGTCAGTGAGTTTTTTTATTTAACTTATAGAAGATTAGTTGCTTTAAAACTGAAATTATGAGTTGTTACATAATCAATATTATGTTAATTCAAATTAACAAAGCAAATGTAAACATAAACCATGATTATTTGACATTTATCATTCAAATCTAGTCTGTATAGTATTTGACCATAAGTGTCAAGTCCACCAACATATATTGTTTATAATCTTGTTTAAAGATCTGCTGGGAATTTATGTATGATAAAACATTTATTTTTGTAAAATTTTAATATTTAGTATTATTTTGTTTTCTTCAAACAATGACTTAAAATGTTATGATTTTCTGTTTCCGAAATTTACAGTTTTTCTTCTAAATTTTTCGACTTTTAAGTTCACAAAGTCTTTTCCTCTCAAAAACTCTTCTACTAAAAAGTTTCGCCATGTATGTATGCTTTTATGACATGATTTTTTAATAAATAATTTGTTTCCCAAAAGGTATGAAGATATATCCAGTTATCAAGATATATCCAGCAAAAATTTAGTAATGTTATCAAAAGTTACTGAATTATTTTTGCAAATAACTGTGATCTTAAAAAAATATTCACCACAAATTAATAAATAAATAATATACAGTGCAAGAAGAATTTATCAAGGTTATAAAGTTATCAAAATTGCTTTAAAGCTTTCAAGCTGCAAAAACAGAAATATGTAAACTGCATTCTAATCGCAAAATTAATGTTGTGCTTAAGAATTAGTAAAAAAGTAAGAATTGAACACAAAAACAACTATTTTAATTAAAAAAAAAAGGATAAAAACTAAAGAAGCTTACAGCTTGATCAGTAGAACTCTTGCTGTAGGGAACCGGAATCAAGCGTTCTTGCAACTCGCCACCTATAACCTTTAAAAGGGAGAAGAAACAGAAAACTAAAGTATCGTTTATGTTTTTNNTTTTTTTTTTTTTTTTTTCTTTTTTATTATTAATTGTATTAAAGTTGATATTTTTAGCTTAAATGCAGTATAATGTTATTTTTTATCGTAGTCTTGCTAACAATGATTACAAAGTAAAGCATTTTTTTTAATAGAATGAAATAAAAAAGCAAGTTAAGAAAAGAAGCGAAAAAATAATTTCTTGAGCAATTTGACAAACCATACTATATAATAACAATAAATTGTGTTTTTAGCTTATACATATATAAAAGTTTTGTATATATAGACAAAATGTGGGCGTTAAGTCCGTTGGGAAGTTATGGTCGTTTTAAAAATTTTACATTTTCCTTTATATGAGAATTGGATTGGTTTGAATTATTCATAGTTTCTTGAACTGTTGATGATATTTTTTCGCTTAAAAATTCTTCGTAGTTTCTATTCATAGTTTTCATCATAACCTATGAATATCAACCGCATAAATAATAAGCTAAAAATATACCGAAAAATGAAACCAACAAAATACAGTGATTTACTTTTTTAACGAGTTAACCATTTCAGTTTGATATCTTATATTATGAACATTCGTTTGTTAAATCGTGAAATTTTCTCACGAATGCTTAATTCGCTGAACCAGGAAACCACTGTTTGTTTTTTTTTTTGATACAAGAAATAATAGAAAAACTAATTTATGTTCCTCTTCGAAAAATAAAGAGCACTAAAGAATAGTTATTTCTGCTCGAAAAAGTGAAAATTATATAATAACAATTATTTTTGCAGAATAAAATAAAATTAAATTTCTATATGACAATCGACATAATGAAAGACTTTTGCTACTGACTGCTTTGTTTTAAATATTCAAAACTAAGGGACATTTATTGGTTTTGCGCTACTACACCATTCATCAGCAAACGAGGTGCCTAATCCACTTAGTTTCGGTTTTTTTTATTGAACCTAAAAATTGCTCTGCAATAATTATTTTAAAGTCAAGGAGACTAAATTGGAAAAATATATATTTAAAAAATTCCTTATCTATATAAGATTTTTAAGATTTTTTTTAATCAACCAGATGGGCGTTCATAATTAAAATGTACAGAGGAAATGAGTAGATCTGTAAATGTGGACTAAAATATAATTTCAATATATTATAAGCCTTGATTAAAGAAATATTAGACACAATTTACGTTTGTTATGGGTTTAAGATTTTATTGATATTCATTATCAAATTATTTATATATTAAGTTCAGATAACCATTTGACAGACGCCGCTTACAACTTGATATAATGTTGTATATGTTTTGGGAATGATAAGTGCTATCAACACGTCAATGTACAGAAATAAATAATTTCAAAACATATTGGGTTAACGAGTTACAAGCATTGGATTTAAACTTTATGGCAACAATTATTATTTCATTGTTATTTTAATAATTTTTTAGGATTTTTGCGCTATTTGAAACTTTTAAGATTTTTATTTTTGAATTAATTGTAATCAAATTTTATCAAGTTTAAGTTCATCATTCTTTGCATCTGTGTGCTCTGGGTGAAATTATTAGGGACCCAACGGGCAGAGTCAATTTACATCAAGTAATTAAAAAAATGTGTTTACAATATGTTGTATACTAACGTCTGGCTCGATGGACTGTGCACAAGTTTGCAATCGAATATCTCAGTTGCCTCTGTACAGGGTAGCCAATGTACAGTTTTTAAAGTATTACAGACATCAGCGGACGTCATTAACATTATAATTTTTTAAATTTATTTCGCAATTAATTAAGCTGTCATTTTTCATTATTTCGTATTGTTTAAAAATATATTCCGGGATATAACAAACCCATTTGGAAATGAGTTTGCTTATGTGCACTGTTAACTTTCGTTACTTCGGTATTAGAGCTACTCAATAATTTTTAGATATAACCTTATAAAAATAGTGTGTTTTGCACAGCTGTTATGCTAAAACAATTAGAATTTTTAGCTTTTTGCTTCAAAATTTGTAATTTTATTAATATTGGTATTGACCTATTTTTTTGTACCCTTTACTTATAGTGATTGGGAATATATAAGTTTGTCATTCTGTTTGTTATATCGAAATGTGCATGTCCGTCCGTCGGTGCGAATGTCGTTTATGAAGGTCCCCTTATTTTAATTACTTTTAAAATGTTTCGACTATTTCTATGTGTTTGATGGACTTGAAGATTCCATAAATCGATATATTATTTTTTTCTATTTCGGTTTTTTCATTGTTTCATTAAAGTTTTATTAATTTTTCCAGGATTTTTCAGTTTAAAATTTTACCAGATTCGACCATCTGAATCGAGGAACGGAATTGCTTATTTTTGGAGGATTTTTTTTTTGGTGAAGGGTATATAAGACTAGACATAGTCGAATATAGCATTTCTTACTTGTTTTTATTGTTTTCTTGCCTTACTTCAACTACAAAACAAACTTATACTTAGAAGGATTTTTCAAATTATTTCGTAAATATTTTATGTTCTTCCTTAACAAGTGATCGATGAATTGGATGGATTTTATGTGGATCAAAATTACAAATTAGTTAAAATGTGCATCGATATATTAAGGAATATATTTGTGATATTAAAAAAATATTTTCTTATAGCTACATTTACGTGGGACTTGTATGTAGATATTGTCCATTCTCCCAGAAATAAACGTGATAATGTGAAGTATTGTGATCGGTTACAGATACTTACTGTATCCTCACTGTATCGTACTGTATTTTAGAAAGAGTTATTGATTACCTTGCATTACTGAATGAAACTACCAAAGCTGCCTACCTACAGTTAGCGATATCCGTGTCAGATCCCCAGATTATATTTATAACTTTTTGGATAACGTTGCTTTGTATCTGTAGAGTTTACACGGCTTATATGACTATGCTTCGCGCACATTTAAATGAAGAACAGATGTTGCTGCAACGCTAACTACATAAGCTAGTTTCGTGGAGACATTAATGAAATTATGTGTCAACAAGCCGCACTCATTAGTTGAGCATGATATTGAAAAGCAATGGGGACTCAGGACACTACGAATAACTGCATACATTCAGGAGAGAACAATATGAGTTAATTGAGTACGGCTGTGCTCTATGATTATATATACAAATATTAACATGGTCCATAAATGATTTACTGGTTTCGTCCCAGCTTGTTCCTGACGGAGATCAGGTATAAGATTGTCAGAGAGGCTTTTAGTTATTATAAAAACTTGTAAACCATACTAAGGAGATTTATTTCCCACCAATTTCCAATTTCGGCCTTCATCAGTTCGGGCGCTATGCCCTCATCATTTGCTTAATTTTCGGAATAGACGGGGCAGCAGCAGTTAAGATATCTGATTTTCTTTGTGGCGCTCTTTATATTTGTTTTGATTTCGGTTATTGTTTAAGATGAGCAGAGAACTCGACTAAAGCGTCTAAATCTGCTGCCAACACCACAAAACATTAAACAATGTAAAATCGCTCAGTTCTTATTAGACAAAATTTTTGTTTGAGGCTGGACTAAAGCAAGGCATATTAAAAAAATATTTAAAATGTTTGCTGGAATATTTAATTTTTTTGAATATTTCTGTCTACCAATGTCGTAATTGATTTATTTCAAAATGCTTCTTACATTAATCACATCCCAATAAATCTAGAAACGATACGGAATTATAAATGATATTATAATTTTATAATAGAAAATATAATAATAACTAATTGCGATTATGATTTTAAGTTTCCTATAAAAAAGGAACACGGAACAATTGCAGCAAAAGATATATCGTTAAATATATCAATAGCAAATTCTCAAAATTATTTTTATCGTTCACAATTTAACTTAATCCACGTAAAAATGACCTCCTCGAAAAACGGGTTTTAAGCAATGAAATCGATGTCAAAATATCCTTTATAAACTGAAAAATTTATGATCTATTGAAATACATTGTTTGAATAGGTAAATGTTGTGATTTTGATTAGAATATTTATTAAGCATAAGAATTAAATTTTTACTTTAATAATGCATATAGCAGTGTTTACATAAATATTCTTCAAATCAATTACCAATATATTCAAACGCATTCCATTTAATACTTTATTTCACTTCACTTGTATGCTTTATAAACATTCTAATAAAATAACATTTTAAACTTATATATTTTGTACCCTCCAATAATCAGGAACATTTTCAGTGAAAATATTAAGTCTTTATCATTCATGCTCTTCATTTATATAAAAACAAGACTTTTTGGAGTATGACTTCCAAATATGCGATGAGAAATCGCTTCTTCTTTTCCAGATATTCGAATCCGAATCCTAAAATGTTAAACCGAAAAATTCTTCAAAAATCAATTAAATTTGTAGTAAAACAATGAAGGTTCCAACTTTTATAACGGCTTCACAAATCCAAAACAAAGATTTTGGGTAATGAGGTGTGATTGTTTGTGTGGTTTTTGTTAGCAAAGCAAAAACAACTATTATAAATAAAATAAAATTTAATAGACTTTTGACAATAGTTCGGCTAGGAAAATATTTTTTATACGTACAAGCCCGTTGAACAAACATATGTAATTAGTCTAAAAATTTTAAATAATTTAAAATAACGGTCTTTTGAAGATATCTTGGCCATCTTTTAATATATTCTGCCGAATTTAAATAGCAATATAGCTACCCTAAGCAATGATTTGATCATAAAGTTTTACGGTACAATTTCATAAACCGACGGTCAGCTGTATATGCATATTTAGATTTTTTTGAACTCACCATTCAGAATATAAATACCTTTATGGGGTTTGAGGTAAAAGATGTGGAAATTACAAGTGGAATGACAAACTCTTATATATCACTATGAAGTGAAGGGTATAAAAAATACACAATTTTTGTTTATGAATAATTATGACCATTTTTCTGTTGCTATTAACTAAACAAAAGCACTTGCACTCAATAGAACGGTAAAAAATTTATATACCTGGTTGTCCATGGCTAGATTATCAAAATTATTATGGGGAAGTGAGCGGGCATTTCCATTTTATGTATCAAATTTCCTTTCTAATGGTGTTTGCAAATATATTGATAAGTGAGCTAGACACGCCCATTTTTTAAGTCCAATATTTTATTTTTACTTTCTAATGGTGCATCTGAAACTTCTGTTTTTTCGATTGAATGTATGACATATATTATGTCCAAAGTTATAACATATTACGTAACAAAACCTTTCAAAAATGTGGGGCATTTTTTAATCTTATAATTCACCTAAAATTTATTGCTTTACGTTCCTCAGTTTCATATTTAGTATTATGTAATAGGCTGAATTCGCCTATTTTCTATAAGAATTAAATACTCCAGTATGGCCCATTTTAAGGGTTACCGATCCATAAATTTTCTATTTTTGTAATACCAAACAAAATTTTGCTTTTCTAGCTTCATATATGAAAGCACGATAGAGTGCTTTCAACAGACAGACGAATGGGCCAGACGAAAATTTCTGATGGTGGGCATAAATTAATATATTCGCTCATGGTCATAAAGTTTATACATTATTTCTCTTTTCTATGTAAATCAAAATATAAAAGATGTAACTTGAAGATTTCTATAAAATTATTCTATTTAAATTTAAAATAGATTTTGTTGAAATTTCTTCTGGGAGAGCATTTATTGCTCGTACAAGAATAAATATATCCATCTCATTTTTTGTGATATATTCACTTTTTCGTACATAATTATTTTAAAACTCAATAATAAAATGCAAATATTAATCATTTCTGAAATATATAGTGTATATTCTAAACATTGTTTAATATTTGCAAGATTTTCCCGTCCACTTACTCAAATACCATTACGCCATTTCTAGCAAGTGGAAGTAATTTTACAATTCAATAACACACTAGGTTCTTCAATGCTTTCTTCAAACTAATCACGATGTTTTTATTGATTTTAACGGAGCTTTGACATTTACATTTCACTATCTCCTAAAAATAACAATATCAAATTTAATGAAATCAGGTACCCCCAAATTAATACAAATTTAAGTTTTCTTTAGTATTAAATAAGTATAAATCCTAAAATAAATTAAATTTGTCATGTATAATTATAAATAAAAAAATTAAGAAAGCACAATAATACATTCTGCAAAAAACCGATTCTTATGAACATGAATTGATAGAGAAGTTATTTGTATTTCAGACTCGTGGCACAATCAGATTTTGTAACTTTTACAATATCGTTTTTACTTTTCAGACTTCTGAGAATCTGCGTGGTTCGCAACAAAATGCCAAGGAATCTTTAAATACACATTACAACCTATAATTTTAATTGTTTAAAACTTCTTTTGGCATTTGTGTAGACTAGAGTACATTGAATAGAAATCCTATTCATATTTGTAAAAGCTACATGCTCCAAGGCCACCTTTGTCGTAAATACTTTTTACATGATTCATAAAAATCGGTTTAGAGGATTAGAAGAAATTGTTTGTTGTTGTAAAACTTCCCACTGTAATATGGTTTGTACAAGTTATACTTTTCGAATCGAAACCATTTCTTGTGTGTAATGTACAACAGACCTAATGTATTAATTAGTATAAATTAATATAGTTTTCATGAATATAATATTGTAATTATTTATGTTTTTAATGTTTAAATTCGTGTTTCGGATTGAGATTGTTCAGATGATGGTGATTCACGTTGTGTTGAATGTTGAAGTTTAATATTTTGTTTATTATAACTATCAGCGATTTTCTGAGGTAATTGCTCTAGTTCTTCTTCAGATTTATTTTGTGAATTCGTACGTCCATTATCATGCTGACTAACACTATTGTTGCCACCATTTGGTTTTAAATTCTTTTGTGTAGTGGGATCTTCATCTATGTAGATCATATCGATTGGTAATTGTAGAGGTTTTTCTTTTTGTGCCGGCTGTGGCTGACGCGACATTTGTGAGAAATTATTGTAGAGAGGATGCAACGTATTAGAATTGCCGAAATAGGGTAAATTTGCGTTGCGAGGACTACGTAAACTGTGTAGACTATGCATAGAACGTCGTTCGCTCAAATCTTCCAATGTAGAACGAAAAGCACGAATTACGCGCAACTGCAACAACAAGCAAGCGAATAACGAGCGAGCAAGGAACACAAGGTAAACGGAACAAAAAGAAAAAAAAAACAAAAAAACATAAAAAAAATAAATCTTGTTAATAAGGTATAATTATAATAAGCAGTGCATATATGTATATATATATAAATATATATATAT
>JACGTJ010003197.1:7226-23159 GCA_014858695.1 Chrysomya rufifacies | reverse complement strand
TGATAAAATATTGCTTTCGAATTATTAAAAAAAAAAAAATTAACGCAAATATTTATTATCAATCTAGGTAGCTGTTAAAGAACCTCTGTTACAATAATTAAAACTTAAAAAGAAGTGAAATTTTTTATAGGTACATGGCCCATGCCGTTAATATTAACAATTATCTTGATAAAAAAAATAATAAAATAAACTTTCGGGAATTATGATTTGTTTTTCCTATTGCAATAAGTACATAGGTTTAAAGTTATACATATCATTCCAGATTTTACTAAATATACCCCATCCTATTGTTAAATATCTTGTAAACAGCAAAACAATATTAATATGGGAAAGAACTTTTAATTTTCGTGTAATGTGATTTACCTATTACGATAAGTTTAAAATAATACATATTCCATGATATGATTTCAAAGAGTGGGCGGTTTTGGCACTTTTAGTCATCTTACCTTATTTAAGAAAAAATTCAATAACTAAATTAAAGTCTATAATGCAATAGATTATTTTATATCTTGTACGCTTGAATAAATAGAAAACTTAAAGACACATTTTCACTCCTTCCTTTATATAAATGTTTTCTTAATAGAACTAAATTGAACAATTACAACTAAAGATATAAATTTTTCCGAATATATTAGAAATAGTATAAACATGTAAAATTCCCAAAAAGACAATGTAAAAATGATTGCTGTAAACATAGCAGTTATTTTATTACTATTATTTTCATAATTTCGGCTTATTTTTTGTTCAATGTTTTGTGTATATAGAAATATAAATCCATTTAAAACTACATATAGGCTTGTCAAATTCAGAATATAGTGCCAGTATTTAAAGTAATACTAATTTTTTAGTTTTAAATGAATTGCTCATATCTGTATGTTTAAAGTATTATAAATATTTTGCCATGATTGCATGATCTAATATGTTTATTTGCTAGGCAATTTCGTTTTGGTTAAAAAGCAAAAAGTATGTGAAAAATGAAAACAAGCAAAGCAAATGTAAAAAAAAAAAACTGGAATGGAATGTATACAAAGTGTAGGATGGAAATAAAATTGCAAGAAGTAGTAATATAAAAATATGTTGCATAAGAATCAAAGAATCAAATTTAACAACTTTGACTTAATATACATATATAACATAACAATATGAAATTCTTGGAATAACCAATCTACATTTAACACTTAGATAACTTATTAAACAAACACTACTCTTTCAAAATTATTATTATTTTTTTAAATTAAGTTATTAAAAACTTTTTAGTTTATACGTATACGTATATATATGTATATAAATATTAACGTTACCATGATGTGTTCTCTACGATTCCTTTCTTCCTGAGTAATGCCGCCACGATGCAAAGCACAGAACGAACTGAGACTAAGGAAACCACCAATTGTTCTTCTCAACCACATACAATTTTAAAACGACCTCTAATTTTTTTTCGCTTTGTATATTTTATTAATATATTTTTAGCAATAAGAAACGTGGAAATATATTAATTAATTGTATGTATATTTCCTTCTTTTTCTTTTTGATAAATTTTATTTTATGTTTAAATTGTTGTAATTCTTTATGCTTGTATTCTTTAAATAATTTCGTTTTTATTTTTGTATTCTATTTTAGCACAAATATAATGTAATATTATTCAAGAAATCAAATTTTCTTAGCACAAAATTAATAACTATATTATTTCTACGCAAAAAAAAAAAATACAATAGTAATTACAACAGCAATAACAAGTCAACCGTCAACATTTGTCATTTTTGCAACAACAATTTAAAACAATAACAAAAAAGGGAAAACAAAAATTGATAGGAATAACACAAAGAGAAACAAACCAAAAAATTTCATTCAACAAAAATTGTGTGTTGCCACAATATTTATACTATTGCATTAAACAATAGCATATTAAAACAAGAAGTTTGTTTAATACAGACACTGTTAAATTGTAATATTTTTAACATATTTTTTAATTTAAAAGGTTTTATTAAAAAATATACATAAATATTTTCTTTGCACCTCCACTTACATATCTTGCTTAATACCGCAATAAGTTTGTATGGTAGCACAGATTTTTTCTACAGCTGTTTTAATTGTCAACTTTTATCCGCAAAAAGTTTTTTCCTGAACTGCAGCCAAAATATTCTTTTTCTTTGAATTTTTATTGTTTATTTCCATTTACATCTAAAATAATAGAAACATATAAAATAAGGTATATTTATAAATAAATAATAAAAGTGAAATTAACAAAAAAGAAAAGTAAAAAAACTTACCTGTTTAAATTTCGTATAATTCTCTACCCGACAGTCGGAGCGTCGTTTATTTTTCAAGTCAAATCAACACTAAATTAAAATTATTACACAACTTGTAAATTCTAACTATAAAATTAAGTGCGATAAATCAAAATAAAATAATACAAGTAAAAATAAAAGCGTACATAAATATAATGCAAATGTTTTGCATTTGTATCAACATTGACCTCTAATTATAGAATCGACAGCAGCATTCTTAACAAATTGCGGAAGAGAAAAGTGAGGGATGATGACGTCTCTGTTTTTTTTTTTTAATTTGTTTAACAACAAACCGCAAAAAAATAAGATAAAAACCTAAAACAACACTTGTTGATTTTTTATATTTTTACATTTTTGTTTTCATTTTAGGAACGTGCTGGTATTTTTAAGATCGTAAAAATAACTTAAAATGTTGCCAAATCGTCCACCGCCAAAAGAGGAAAATCCATTGTGGGTTTCCTTTTATGACACACCATTGATACCAACATTAAATCCACAAAATATTATGGACTACTTTTGTCGCAAAGCAAATCCTTTTTATGATCGCATGTGTAATAACGAAACGATTCGTATGCAACGTTTGGGTTTGGAGAATTTACAGTAAGTTTAATTTTAATATCTTTAGAGCTCAAAAGAACGTCGCACTTGACGCACAGGATTTATTTTTTATACGTTTACCTCAAAAGGTACAAAACGTAAATCATTTAAAGTAACAATGATTTACGTTTTGTACTAATGGTTATATTTATTTAAACAATAGTGCAACAATTTTAATATTGTATTTTTTAGGAATATGGTAGGCGTTGAGTATATATTATTGCATGTTCACGAACCAATTTTGTATGTTATACGTAAACAACATCGGCATAATCCACAAGAAGCCACTCCCCTAGCAGATTATTATATTATTGCTGGTATTGTCTATAAAGCTCCTGATTTGTGTAGTGTTATAAGTTCAAGAATTGTAAATATACACATAAGATAAATGGAAATAACATTTGCGATAATTATATATTTCTGTTTATATAGCTATCAACAGTTACTAATTTGCAATCAGCATTTGAAGAAGCTAGTAGTTATTCTCGTTACCATCCAAATAAAGGTTATACATGGGACTTTAGCTCAAACAAACAATGTAAGTTATAAAACGCCTTTAATATCGTATATTTGCTGAAATCTTTTAATTTTTATTTTGTTAATCATTTTTAGTAACTGACAAATCGAAAGCAGCTGCAAAAAAAGATTCAACCACCACTAAAGATGATAGTGGCACAGTGTTTCAAATGCAACGTGTCGATATGTTACTTGCTGAGCTATTACGCAAATTCCCACCACCTATTCCACCAATAATTCATCAACAACAAATGCAACAAGGGGCACAAGCACCTCAAAATACACAAAATCAACAAGAAGCAAATACAAATAGTGCTGGCGATTCAAACGCTAATAATACAGGAAATAATGGCAATCCGTCTGAAACAAGTCCAGCTGGAGGTAGCAGTAACCAGGGTGTAGATATTAAACAAGAGAATGTTGACATGAAACCGCCACCAGAAAAGAAAGCTAAGGCTAATTAGATTACTGCTTACTTACTTAATAATACAATTCATTATACGTTTAAAAATTATATCTAAGCTTTTATTTATATTTAAGAGTATATTAATAGTGCAAAAATAATTATAATTAAAATGCTTAAAAATGTTTTTCTTTAATGCATTTACTGCTTGCAGTAAAATTTTCTAGTTTAATTTTTTTATTATCCGGGATATATTTGTATATAGTTAGTCAATTGCAACCTTGTCATCGATCTCCATATTCTTTTCATTGTCTTCTGTTATATTTTTGTTGCTACCATGCACTGTTAAATTGTGATTGGTATAGTCTAAAATACTCTTAAATGTTAATTTACATAAATGGCAAGGTACCGATTTGCTGGGAGTTCTATAAACACCAGCGTGTGCAGTTTTCTTTGTGACCTTTTTAACTGAAGTTTGATTTACTGTCATAATAGTTCCATCAACAGTTGTTACCAATTCGGAAGTAATCTTTTGAATATCTAAAAATATATTTTGTTTAAGATTAATATTTGTTTAATTTCATATAAATATAACATTTTTATTTGATTAAAAAAGTAGTAAAACTGCATGCTCAGTTTTTCAACTCCACGTCAGGTTTTCAAAGGACCTAAAAGATATCCTACTTTTGTTTATAAAATATTTATGATATTAGTAAAATAATAAAGCTTAGAAACCGTGTCGGAAATATTGCAATTATAAAAAATTATTTACTTAATTTCAAAATAGTAATGAATTTGTACACATTTTTAAATAAATATAATTTAAATTAAAGGAAAGCTTAACAGTTTGAATTTAAATATTAAAATGTAACACTTTTGAATTGATGTTTCCAAGCTTATCAGGATTGAAAATTTTAACAATATTTTAATATTATAGCTATACTTGGCTTTCTTTTGATAGATGGACAATATCTGTTACATCAGCTTTTTTAATAAGGAAAGTGTTGAGAAAAAATGAGTTGCGATTCACAAAATAATTTATTATTTTATAATTCGTTTCTGCTTTAGATGTTCGATGTTTTTTTTTATTTTATAAATTTTTTAAATATCCACCATGAAAACATTTAACGAATATTTTGAAAATGATTTTAAGATTCGAATACATAAACTTTGAAAGTATTCTGTATATACATATTGATTTATGATCATCTTTATCACGTGAATTGGACCAATTAAAGTACACACGCATTACTAATAAAGTTTTGTTTATGATTATGATTTAAAAAATAAAATTACAATAACATTTATACAATCATCTCTTACCTTTATTTTCGTTAATAGATTCAGTAGAACTTTTCGGTAAAGTCGAGGAATTTATATATGGTTTTACTGCATGCCGTGGCGTTGCATAAGTTGAAGAAACAGCACTTGAAGCATTACTTTGTACATTGTGATGATGATGTGAGAAAACATTCGGTAATTGAGCTTTTTCTACATGATTCAAATCAGTATATTGAAGTTTTCTCTTTTCAGATGGGGGAATTTTTGAACAATTTTGTAAGAGATGAATATGCAAAGCTTTGGTTAAAGCAAATTTCTTATCGCAATATTTGCATTGATTTGCATTAGAAGAAACACTAGAAGGAAGTGGTGCAACTGTACTTTTTTTGATAAAAGCTGGTGTAACACTATCACTTTCATGAGAACGCTTATGAGCATCAAGCAAAGATTTAATACGAAATTTTTCTTTACAAACAGTACAAGTATATGAAATATCTATCTTGTTATTGGAGGAAGTTGCCTTCCCCTTTTCGGTATCTTTAGCCAAGGGATATACAGATTTTTTTTGTATTGTTGGATTAGGAATTACAGTAGATGTCTCTTGTAATGTAGCCATAGTTTTAGTATATTGTTTCGTAGTAGAGCTTTTGGCTGTGGTTCTTGGTAGCATACTTTTACGAGCATTAATTTCTGGTTTCATTAGCTTGGAACTTTCGGTATTAATAGTTTTTTGTGGAATTACACTCCTTCTCTGCATTGAGGACATCACACCAGTGGAACTTTTTCGTGCCATTTTACGAGCTGGACTATTCAAAGTAGTCTTAACAACCACTGACATGCGTTGGGTAAAACTAAATGGTCTTTTATCACCTGCAGTTGCAGTTGATGGTATCAATGAAGATCGCGTTTTCATTGAAGTCAGAACCGAACGTCTCTTTTCAATATTATTTGACTTCAATTCATTCATTGGTTTTTGTTGTTCTTGTTCTTTGTGTTCTACTTCTTCAGTTGCCATTGGTGTTGTATTATCATTAGTAATTTTTAATATTTTATTCATTAGCAAAGGTATTTCAAGTTCTGCATCCATGTTTAAAGTAGATTTTCTTGAAGTAGGCAATAACGATTTTCTTTTATAGCCAGAATTTAATAGTCTTGATGGCTTATTTGTTTGTAAATTCGGTTCACATGTAGAACGTCGTGCATTTCGTGTTAATACGGCTATTTTGGGTTTAGAACTTGATTTCTTATAAACACTTTTCTTGCCAACATCTAATTCATTTACAACAGGAGTCTTGTCTTCCTTATCTGCAATTTCTGTAATGATACCTAATATTTTAAATTTTAAAAGTTTATACAATGTTTAACGTGAATAAACATACCCATAATTTCTTTGTTATCAAATTTGGCCTTGGGAGTATTTTCATTATTTTGTTTTATTAAATTTTTTAGATTCGTATTTTCAATTTCTACCACTTTAGCCTCTTCCAACAATAAATTGTGTATATCTTTGCTTTCTTCAACGGATTCAGTGGAAATTTTAATTTCTTCAATGTTTTTAATAATTTTTACTTCCTCAACAGATTCTTCTTCTGTTATAGAACCAACTGTTGAGACAGATGATAACATTTTCCTTTCAATTACCGATGTAGCTGTTATTTCTACCGATGAACATGTTGACAAAGTTGAAACTTCTTCTACTTCAGGCAAAGCATTCTCTTTATTTTCTTCATTAATGACGTTTGGTGGAAGTGGAAAATAAGCCGGCTTCTCATCATCTACTCCTAAAAACGCTAAACCTAAATCAATACATCTATTGGCATCTGAACCACGTGTCACATCTACTGATTTTAATAACTGCTCCTTGGATGGAGTTGAACATAATGCTTTATATTCTTTTAAAATATTTTTTGGCAAGGCTCTCAGTGGAGTATTTAATTTCACCTCAGATAATTCCATTTTCTTTACAGTTTTTAAAGGACTTATGATTTGGGAACTATCATGGGCCTCCAATGTACTATTTAAATGGTTTTCTTCAGTTTTATTTACTGAATTGTCCATATCTGCGGATGATAGAGCAGAAATGTCACTCATTGCTTCTAAAGTTTTATAACATGCAGTAGACATGGTACTTTCTGCATCAAAGGATAAATACATGGAAGCAGCTGTATCCTCACTCGATAGGCGACGAGAAATATTGTCCATTTTGTTTTTTAGGCGAGCGTCACTTGATGTTTTTATATTATTTAAAATTTCAGTTTTTACCAAGAAAATAAATCGATGTTAGTGTAAAAATATGGTTAAATATTTTTACTCAAATAATATAATAATAAATATTTTTCAAACAAATGAAATTAATTATGTTTTTTATCCTTTTTTCCGCACTTCTTGTTCTTGTTATCTTTACGGCTTGGATTTTTGTTTTTCAAATAGAAAAAACGAATTTTAATGTCACTCTTCAGGGTTGTCTTTTTAATGCACAAACACACAAATAAGCTGACAGACAATATTTTTGGCGGCGCACCAGTTTCTAAACGTCGTCGTTTTATTTTTCATCATTTTTAATTTGGAAGTAGTAAATTGATTTATTAAAGTAAAATTAAAATATATAGCTATAAAATTTAATTCTTTTAACTCTTTCTCAGCAAGTTTTACATTTGGTGTTTTTTCAATGTTTTGAAAAATTTGTCTTTAATGGTTGTTAATCAATAAGTCAATTTTTATTAAATTTGTTATTGTTAAAGATAAAAAAGTAAAAATTTAACTTTGAACACCAAAATCTCTTTCTGGGCGAAATTCACAACTACTGTTAGTTGCGACGAAAGTACCTAAAAGTTGTATCCGCTCTTTTGAAGTTTTCGAGTTATAGGCTATAAAAGTTCTATTTTTCCTATATAAAAGATAATTGAGTTTCAAAATAGCTTAATTCATCGAAGACGGTGATCGATATATCTGCAGAAGAAAGTAAAAAAGCTCGGCCGAATGTTGGATATGGTTAAATGTTTTCTTTTTTCACTTTTAAATGGGATTGATAACCTTGACTTGTTCTTTGATTCAATTTTGTACATATAGAATTAATTTTAACCTTGCACTTCTCGTTTAAAAGTATATAATATAAGAATAAAATAGCGTTAATGGTTTGTTTTTTTTAACAATTATTATTACTCTTATCTTCTTGTCCAAAAATTTTCATCTTGTGATTTATTTATTATCTAGTCTGAACGCACACTGTGCAGTGACTGAAAAATAAAAAAACGCCGTCGGTCCGAAAATTGCGACTCCGTTCTCTTCTTGCCAGCTGATGAAAATAAATTTTTGTATGTCATTGCATTGTCATAAAACATTGTATTTACCGGGGTATTTCTGCGACTGTTTCATAAAAGTTAAGATTTTTCTGCAATATTTCAATCACAGTATACGAACAGTAGCCTAACACATAAGAAAATTATTCTTAGAACAAAAGTAAGTAGATATTTGTTTTCATTTTATAAACATAAAAAAACATAATTTGTATGTGAGTACATTACATTAAGGAATCACAATGATTCGTGGCAAATTTGTGACATCCTTTAGAAGCTCTCACCTAACCTTTAATATATTAACGTTTAGACTTATTTATTACAATTTAAATAAAATATGGCTAAATAACATGAAAATAATATAAAATTTTAAGCGAGAAAGTAAATAACGAGATTTACACTCCCACAAGACATTTATATAATTTAAGAACGTTGAATTAAGGGGGGTGATTTTCACTATAACATCTACACTTAATTCGTTGTTAACTACAATATTTGTTATAAATAATTGGCTTTTTTATGTTTGGCGTTTAACAATATGCATGTTTATTTATATTTTTCAAAATTTAATATTTCTCCAAATTTTTACCTTTCAGTTTTTTTTTTATACATTCAGTCGTCACAAAAGTTTGTATGCAGCACCAATGTATTACGATATTTTTATAATTAAAATTTTAACAAGTTTATCTAGTAAAAAACTCAATTTGGTTTATGCGAATGTGTTTAAGTGCTGCGGAAAACCTTTTTTTCTCATGAGAACTAAATTTAGACAGTATTGTACACTAACATAGATTGTCCCATGGACGTCTCAGTACAATCGCGTCCTGTACCGCCAAATTCACGGCCTTTATAAAAAAGCTTTTACAATACTCTCCACCAATAATAAAGTCGACCTATAACTTCATATAGGAAACTGGAATATATAAATATTAAACGACTTGAGTTTAATGGTACACCTCCAGTAATAATTGAATTAAAATGATCTCCCCATTAAATTAGAAACACAACTTTTACAGTTATGTGAGGTAAAATATTTTACCGGTGTAAACGATAATTATGTTTCTTGAATATCGAACAATATAAACTCGGCTAGTTGTTTTAAAAAAAAAAATTATTACGACCTCCTTAAAAATGTTCTCCACTCTATATTTTTTCTTCGCAGTTTTGAGGTGATTAAAACGTAAAATGACCGGAAATTTTCCTAATTTATATTATACTAAAAGCATACCTTTCAAAAATGTTAGAAATTATTGCATTACTAAATAATAAATGTTAATATTTTCATAATTTATTTTATAAATTATATAAATGAAAAATTCAACTTGAAGTAATACATAAATCACATACAAACTTTTTCCATTGACTGTAGTATATTATGACATATTTTTCTATTCATATATAAATATATAGTACAAAACTCGTATTAATGAAAGCAATTTTCTTTTCTTTCTTTTTTTAAACATCAAAATCTTTTTTGGAAATGAAATACGAAACGTTATTTGCAACATTTTTTGCAGACTTAATCAACTATTATTTAAGAAAAGAACCCCAAAAATAAATACCAAAATGTTAAATTTAAGCAAAAAATTATTAAAATCACCTATGAATGTGATTAACCGGTTGCAAAATTGTCCCAAAAAACAATTTCTTTCAAAAATGGCCTATATTAGGACCACAAATAAATATCATTTAAATGAGAGAATAAATAGTTTATTAATATTTAATAGACAAATTTTAAGGTATATAATTTTGAATAAATTAAATTAAACTATACTTCATTGATGTTTTTATTTTATTTGTTTTTAGCCCATCTATTAGAACAATGGCATCTGCTAACTCGGCTCATTTTGTTTTACCAAATACCCAACCTATTGCGGATTTGGAATGCAAAACCGCCTTTGAAAGTTTAACGGATAAAGAAAAATTATATGCTCATTATTATAGTAAAGCATCATGGGATGGTGGTCTTATATCATTAATACAATCTAGCCCTGAAGGTCCTTTAATATTTTCATTGCTACATCGTATTTTTGTTGCTGAATCTTTGGAGGATTTGAAGAAGAAATGTTTATCGAATGGCATAACAGAAGATGAATTTACTGTAAGTATTAATAGGATTTTGAATTAAAATAAATAATCTGAAGAAGTAGCCTTGGGAAATTTATACTCATATTTAAAATATATCTTGTATAGATATAAATATTAAAATTATTTGCATGTATGCTGTAACATATATTTTAAAGTTATATTTTACCAATTGTTATGTAAGACAAAGATATAAAACTTAACCAAGAACTTTGTTTCAAATTCCAGGCATTTCTAGTTTACGCTTGTGGCGTATTTGCTAATGCTGGTAACTATAAGGGCATGGGAGATAGTAAAATCATTCCTAACTTAAGTCAAGAAAAATTTGAGGCCATTGTCAAATTATCAACAGCATTTAATAATGATAACCACGTTCCCGTAGTATTTGATAAAGTATTTTCTCTAATTTATGCACTGCAACCACGTAATGAAATTTTAGGTTTTGCACCAAATGGTATTACTACATATTGGTCGGATAATTGTACTAAAGAAGACTCTGATATTGTTAATGATTGGTTAACTTCTAAACGTATCGAACCTTATATGTGTCGTACTTTCAAAGTGGAGGAAAATGGTCAAGTTATATACGACATAAAGTTGGCTTCTGTGCGTAGTGATAACGAAGATGGAATCACCTTACCTATGGAAACTTATAAGGGTAATAATTTCCGTGTTACTCGTGGTGATTATAGCAAATTATTGGCTCGTGTTGATAAAAATCTTGAGAAAGCTAAGACATTTGCAGCTAATGAAAATCAAGTTAAAATGATTGAAAGCTATATAGAATCATTTGAAGCTGGTAGTTTGCCTGCTCACAAAGATGGTTCTAGATATTGGATTAAGGATAAGGGACCTGTGATTGAAACTTATATCGGTTTCATTGAAACATATCGTGATCCTGCTGGTGGTCGTGCTGAATTTGAAGGTTTTGTAGCTATGGTTAATAAGGAGAGTTCAGCAAAGTTTGCGGAATTAGTAGCTAAAGCCGAAAAATTAATAGAATATTTACCTTGGACCAAAGAATATGAAAAAGATTCTTATTTGAAACCAGATTTTACTTCTTTAGATGTACTGACATTTGCTGGTAGTGGCGTACCGGCTGGTATTAATATTCCAAATTGTAAGTTTTCCCCATTTACTATGTTTTATTATTATTATTGATATTATTATTCTTTTGTATAATATTCAGATGATGAAATACGTCAAGATGAAGGATTCAAAAACGTTTCGCTCGGCAATGTTTTAGCTAATATCAATCGTAAGGATCCTATACCCTTTTTGTCCGATGAAGATCAAACTTTAATGAAAGAATATAAAGTAAAATCGTTTGAAGTACAAGTTGGTTTACATGAACTTTTGGGTCATGGTAGTGGTAAATTATTTCGCATTGATGAAAATGGTAAATTTAACTTTGACAAGGATACCACGAGAAATCTTATTACTGGTGAACCTATTAACACTTGGTATTTACCGGGTGAAACTTATGATACAAAGTTTGGTGCTATTGGTTCTTCTTATGAAGAATGTCGTGCTGAAGCTGTGGGTCTTTATTTATCATTACGTCGTGATATTTTGGAAATCTTTGGCTTTAAAGATCCCGCCGAACAAGACAATATTATTTACATTAATTGGTTGTCTTTAATTTGGAATGGTATGGGTGTAGCTTTGGAAATGTATAATCCACAATCAAAACAATGGATGCAGGCTCATTCCAGAGCACGTTTCGTTATTATGAAAGTATTATTAGAGGCGGGAGAAGGTTTTGTTACTATTGAAGAGTGTGAAGAAGGCAAAAACTTACGTCTTACCGTAGATCGTACAAAAATTGAGACTGTTGGCAAAAAAGCCATGGAAGATTTTCTTAAAAAGTTGCAGGTTTACAAATCCACCGCTGATATTGCCAGTGCTTCCAAAATGTATGAACATTATTCCGAAGTTAGCGAGTCGGGTTCTCATCCCTGGGCTAAATGGCGTGATATATGTTTAGCTCACAAAAAACCACGTGTTATTTTGGTACAAGCTAATACCAAAGTAGAAAACGATAAAGTTCAACTTCTTACATATGAGGCAACGCATGAGGGTTATATTAAGTCGTGGGTTGAACGTTTCCCTGAAACTGATATTGATGATATTTTAGAGGAAATCGTTGAGAACGATAAGAAATATTTCCCTTGTGCCTTTGGTAATTAAAGTGTAAAATAAATTTCCATTTAATATGCAATTTTTTATTTGTAAAACTTTTAAGAAAAATATAAAAATAAATTTTCATTTTTTAAGAATTTTATTTAATAGAAAATGTTTGGTAGGTTCTTATAGTTAAAATACTAAGTCCGTTTTAATATACATTTTTATTTGTAATTTAAACTTTACGCACTTGACAACCTACAAAATTGTAAATATTATGTTCCTCTTTGGCTGTGGGTGGATTTATAATAAAACGAGCAAATGTACCACCTAAATTATCGGCTAAACGCCCTGGATTTATGGCTAAACAACCGTTGACAACCTAATTTGATTGAAATTAAAANNAAAAAAAAAAAAAAAAAAAATATCAATATAGATTCGATTTTTAATAAAAATGTTTAGAGATTTTATAAGAGAATTTTGTACGGAATAGATTTTTAGAGATTAAAAATTAATTATTGCAATGATTAAAAGATTTGGCAATTCAGATTGAGTTAGATGAAAGTTAATATTTGACAGATGCGAAAATATTTTTTAATATTTCTTTCAAAGGAATTAACAGTGATTTTTAGTATTAAAAACTGCATTTGTAAGAAATAAAAATATATGACTTACCCGCAAAAAACATTTTTGAGAACTTGGCAATATTAATATGTTGGGGATTTGTTCAATGTTGGTAAATTTGTTAGCTAAATAGCTGTCGAAACACATATCATCTTCTTTTGGTGGATTTAAGGGATAAAAAGATTTCTGATGTAATAAATAATTTACTACACGTTTAACTTTATCACCAGCATTTCTGAAAAAAACAAAGATTTAAATAAATATTATAGAAACTATTTTCTAAAGATCATACAACTTGTAATTAATGACATATAACAATTTTTATCAAAACTACAAAATCATGTTACATGCGACATATTTGTTTCAAATACCAACGATCTAAAATAAATCTTATATACATACATATATATACATATACTTTTACTGGCATTAAGGTAGTGCACTCTGTCCACATGTCAACAATAATGACAGGACTCACGAGTCATTTTGTCATTAACACGACATCAATTTCATGTACAAAAACATATATAAATTAAAAAAATATGTAAGCATTTTTTTAACTTACATTTGTAACTCATTGCACAAGATATGATCAACAATATCTGTAGAAGTCACGCCAATAGTCAAGCCATTTAAATCAACTATCGAAGGATCTGGTAACATATAAACATTGGGGAATGTTTTCTTAAGACTTATAGGCATTGTAGGATAAACACAATCTGCATTAGCATCACGATGTGAGGCCACAACTAGGATTGTTGTATCACCACCAACTGCATCTACAATACCCGTAATCATTTTTTCGAAGAAAACCTCAAACGTTTCAGCCAATGTTATATTATCACTAATCAGTTTGTGTTCAGCTTCCATAAATGGACCACATAGAATTAAAACATTTGGTTTATTCTCCTTAAGATATACTACCAAATCCTGCAAAGGATCATATACCAAATCATCATCTTGTGTATAAGGTCCAGCAGCTATAACAAAACTTAATTGTTCGGCTATTAAAGGAGGTTTAGGTGGTTGCAGGTTTTGTTCGGTATATAATTCTTCTACCATAAAAATATCGCCTTTAGGATTCATGCCCGAAACCATAACAATTTGTCCCGGGAATACACCCACCGATTTTGTTTTGGAGAAATTTAAACGTACTGTACGACAAGACATTTCATCTGAGCCAACTAATAAAGTAGAAGTGGCATCTAAAGGACCGTCGTAGTCACTGAAAATGGTGCCTATAGTTTTAATTGTATCCTATAAAGAAATAAAATAAAAATGTTAGGCAACAACATTAATTTTCTTAATTAAAAAATTTTATATTTTATTTTTTTGCTTTTGCAATTTTTTCCTCATTACACTTACGTTACTTTGTATGAAAATATTAATATGATAATCTAAACAAAAACAACCCACCTGTGAATGTACATCCACTTGTGCTAAGGCATAATCATCAGCATCTTCTCCAAATACTTTTTGGCATAAACCTTTGCCAATATTAAAGACACGATCCCCCGCAATTTCTGCTTTTTCATGTAGACAATCAAACATATATCTACCATTCGAACCAGTACCCAAACATTCACCATTATGTTGCAACAATTGTTTAACATTTATTTTCGGTTTTGTGGTTAGTGACCACTGAGTATTACTGATTAACGTTGGATTACCAAATGTGTAAACGATTTTGCCAGAGCCTGGAGCAGCAGTATGAGTGCGTGGTGTTCCACTAAAATAAAACAAGAATGTTTGTTAAATTATTGTCAAAATAAGTAAGTTAATTTGAAAACAGTGGTGGGTAATAGAAAAAATATATGTATGGAATTATTAAATTATAACCAAAAACTAAATAAAACCTTTAATTAATTTTACTTATGAATAATTACATCATTATTCACGCTGTTATTTATTAAAGTGTTCCTTTATAATATGACAACCAAAACTGGCTAATTAGTGTATATTTTAGAAATTTTCTTAGATTTAGCCATTATGAGAATTTAAATCGGTTCATCTCAAAATCCTCACAGAAAAGGGCATATCCAATAGCAGTTTTCATTAATTTAATGTTTCAGTATTTTTAAATTGTTACCAGTAAATTTGGACTTCTTTTATTTTCGACCAATTAGCTGCTTCCATATGAAAAGCATAAAACAATAACATACAAAATGGACGAAATGACAAATTAGTCGTAAATTTTACGAATATGCGATACTTCAATTTTAGTGAATGAAACATATTTATAAATTTTTGCTAATAAGAAACATAAGTGATCAGAAATGAATATAATTTTTATTGAAAAACGCTCAGTTCCAAAGTAATGGCCGATTTTAATGCAATGAATTATTCATAAATTTTTGATAAAAAAGAAAAAAAAATGAAGTTTATTTCCACTGAAAAAAGTTATTGTTAAAGTTATTGCATATTTTCGCTAAAAAAGAAAAATTTATTCGGGAACACAAGTTTTCAGCCTTACACACTCATTTACAAAGCTTTTGAAAAATATTGATTTTTGTTCAGAAACATAAGTGATCACAAAACCAACCTATTTTTTCTGAAAAACGCTTATTAATAAAGAATAGCTAAAAATACTTGTTAACGAAGTTATAGGTAATTTTAGTGAAAAATATTGTTTTTTGCTTATTTGCACAAATGAAGCTTAAATGCGCTGAACAATTATTATTAACGAAGTTTTAGACGAATTTAACCAAAATGAAGCTTA
>JACGTJ010003185.1:1798-20445 GCA_014858695.1 Chrysomya rufifacies | reverse complement strand
TTTTTTTTTTTTTTTTTTTTTGCTATTTTTGTCTATTTTTTAATTTTCTCAATTATCCATTAACGAAAAAGCAACGTAATCAATGTACGAAACTAAAAACAACAACGACAAACAAAAACGAAATGACGACGAATATAAAAATAAAAGATATATAACAAGAAATAGAATGAAAAGTTAAAGAGTAAAATACAATAATTTAACAAACAACCGACCGATTAATAGACGGACATAAAAAATTACAAAAACAAATCCACGTATAAAGAAAACACAAACTCACACTCACTCTTCGATGTTAAAAACAGAACCAAAAAAAAAAAGAAAAACAACAAAAATAACAAGAAATTACGAATAATACGATGAACACACAACACGAAACGTTTAAGAGAATAAATACAACACGATATACACGAGAATACAACTAAAACACTGGCTGGCTCTGTCACACACGCATTGTTTTCAAACAAACATTCAACAAAACAACTAAAAGACCGACCAACAATTACATACCAAGTATAGTATGGCTGTAATATTCTCACTTAAATGTATTGTTGTATGTTTCTTTTGAATTTTATTTATTATTTTTTCAAATTTTTATGATGATTTCTCGTCGCTATTAGTACGTATAAAATTTGTGATTTTTCTTTTTTTTTTTTGTTAGCTTATGGCATTCAATATTTTGCAAGTGCAAATTTAAAATCATATTATAATTTTATTTTTTTCTTTATAAATTTTGTATTTTTCTTTAATTTTTTAAACTATTTGCTTTATTATTTTTAAAATTATTTTTTTTTTTTAAACAATTACAATAGCGCTTTATACAATTCCCGGACTTTTTACTTTAGATTACTCAAATGAAACTCTTTTGCTGCTGCAGCAGCAGCAGTTAGAAACCGTCAAAGTATTCACTCTGTCATTTATGTCTTCTCGTTTCATTTTGTTGTACATTATCTTTTCCTTCGTTTATTCGTTTTACTTTATATCTTCGTTATTCGTTGTTTAACAGGCTACTTGTAACTCAGGGTTGTATGTTAATAGTAGTAAAAGATACAGGATTTTTTTTTATTAAACGGATTATCTCAAACAAGTCAAAAATTGCGAAGCAGTTAGAATAATGTTTAAGCTTTTAAAAGAATTTCGGAAAACCTTAAGTTGTACATGATAAACATTTTCTGTATTTTGGTTAGTACAATTTTTTGTTACACTTAAACACATATTTGAGGAATGAATGGAAGCTGGGGAAAAGAGAAAAATTTTGTTCATACTAACATTTAGCATTATCTTAGAACTTGAACAAAATCAGAACTAAATTAATACTAAGCTAGAACAGAACTAGACCAGAACTGAACTAGAACACAACTAGAATTGAACCAGAAATTTAATAAAGTACTCAAGTAGAACTAAAATAGAAGGGAATTAGAATTCACCTGAGATCTGAACTAGAACTGAGCTAGACTGAAATAGAAGTGAACTAGTATTGAACAAAAACTGAACTTTAACAAGAACAAAATTAGAACTAAACTAGGACTGAAATAGAACTGAACTAAATGTGAAATTGTTCTAAACTAGGATTGAATTGCAACTGAACTAGAACTAAACTTAAACTAAAAATGAACCTGAAATAGATTAAAACTAAACTTGAACTGAACTAAACCTATATTTGAGTTGAAACAAAACTTAACTAACAAGAACTGATTTAGAACAGTACCACAACTCAGTTAGAGCTAAATTATAATTGAACCAGAAGTTAACAGGAACTAAGCTAGATCTGTATTAAAATTAAAATAGATCTAAATCAGAACTGACTGGAGATGAACCAGTGCTAAAATAGAACTGAACTAGAAGCGAATGAGACATAAACTAAACTACTACTAAATAAGAACTGGACAAAAACACATTAGAGCGAAACTAAACTAGAACTGTGCTAGATTTAAACTAGAACTGAACTAGGACTGAACTACCATTTAAAATTTTTACCAATTAAAACCAAACTAGAACTAACCTTAAAAAAATTAAACCAGAACTAGAATTGAATTAGAACCGAACTAGCGCTGAATCAGAACTGAAATAGAATTGAACTAGAACTAAAGTAGAACAAACCTAGATTTTAACTAAACATAATAGGAGAAATAATTCAAAATGGTAGTACAGTGGTACAAAACCGTCCAAAAAATATATGATCTAGACCAAAAGCAACCATTCCTAGAACAGAAACAAAATAGGCTAACTTTAAAATTATACCAAATTAGACGCGTTAGTGCCACAATAATTTGAATAAAGAAATTTACAATTACTTTCTACACCTTTAAGAACTGCTGAACATGCCGACATCATTAGAAATCAGTGTCGCCAGATGCAGGTTTTTTTCTCTTCTAAGAGGTTTTGTTATTTTAAAATTCGGTATTTTCAATTTGAAATTTAAATTTTATGAAGTGTTTATATGTTAAGATATGGTTAACATGAAATGTGATCATTTTGCTAGTAGTTGACCCTATTATCATGTTAGGATACTATAAAACTGATCATAACACAACATTACAAATATTTCCATTAGAAATTACTTTAAAACTGTACACGAGAATTGATTTCAAGTGCAATATTTCAATTCATTCATAATTATTCGGCAAACCAAATGCATATGATAATAGTCCTTAATGCATCCCTATGATTTAATGTCGGGAGGGAATTTTGTATAATTCCCTTAAAAATCAAGCCGAAACTTTCTGAAAGGCAATTCAAATCTGCTATGGGGGTGTAAATATTTTCCGATAGAAAAAAAAAATATGATTTTCATACATAAATCAAAGTCTAATATTAATCAATCGCTATCAATAAAAACTTGCAGCATAAGATTTAATGATTTTTTGCTGCATGTATTTATGCTTGAACTTTAGATATAGCAGAAATGAAAAAAGAATCAATCAAACAATCATTTGTTGCAAAATAGCCTACCTATACTTAAAATTTTCAGATCAATTTGTAAAATTAAACAAAAATGTAAATTTTTTGTTATTTATAATAAAGTTGCAAAATTAAATATATATTCTGAATATTTAAGAGAATAAATTCTTTGATTTGTAATATTCTTCTCAATAAATGTCAAAATTTTAAAATATTGTAATTCGATCTTTAAAGACTTTGTTATGAAATAAAAATCAGTTAAATTTACTTCAAATAACGTTTGCTGCGAATTTTGGTCGTTACTGATTCTACAAAAATGTAGCTTTTAGGTACATAGTATAAATAGGTAAAGCCTTAAAGGGTTAAAATTTAATACTAACTTAAAAAAATAAAAATTAGGAGGAAAAAAGAACATATTTGAATACTTACACATTTAGATCATCACTGTAAATTGTGATTCAAAATAAAACTCGACGACGATGTCAGTTACGAATGAATACATACATTCGTTGCTCAGCTAAATCTCAATTATTTTAAGCGACAAACAACGACGAAAACTACGATGATGATGATGACAACGGCGACGACCACATGCAATATGATTTTGTTGCCTTGTTTTATTTTATTTTTTTAGATTTTTTTTACAAATGTACACACTTAATATTTCAATGGAAAGGTTAATTTGATTTAAATTTATTTAATTTTTATTATTATTTATATTTTATTTGCAAATTCTTGTTGTTGTTTTTTTATACCTTCTAGTTGTTGTTTCTTTTATTGTATTCACTTCTTTTTTTGAATTCGTTGTTGTTAGTTGTTTGGTTTTTGTGGTAAATTTTTTTGTTTTGTTTTCTTTTAAATTTGTTTTTTTTTTTTTCTTTTTGTTGTTTTGTATTTTGTTTCTACTTATTATTTTTGCACACTACCCACGTTTGTTAGTATAGACGTCTGTCTTCTTTTTGTTGACATACAAATTTCTTATAGCATAAAAAGAGATAGTTATATGTATCTAATTAAAAAAAATATGGTATGGTAGGAGAATTGTTAAATAGAGAACACAAAGAGTATAACAAAAAAATATATGTAAGTATCAGAGATGGAAATGTTATTACACTTGTTTGAGAATAATTCAATATGAATTGGTGTAAAACAAATTTTTCCGTTGAAATAAAACATGACAAGTTTTAAAAGAATATTTGTGTTATTGAAATTATTAATATAATAAAACTCAATAAGGTGAATAGATGAGATTTTATAAATACCGCCTATATGCAAAAATCAAATTTACCCAATTTTTGTAATTATTCATAAAATTTATTTTAACAAAAAATATCATAAAACACAAAACTGGAACATTTTTCAAGAATATAAGAACTTATTTTTGAACTGCTTTCAAAATTAAAAATTTAAAGCGATAAATATCGGATAAAGTCCATGATATTCGGAATATTTTTGAAGCGAAAAATCCAAAACATATCTTATATTCAAAACATTGTTCTCTCATGTGTAGAACGATTTATGTCGCTTAAATAGGACATATATTTTGAAATGAATTCAAGTAAAACGTGCTATCTGTGTAAAAATCTTTGAGAATCATTATAAACAAACGGAAATGCTTAATTTCTAATACTAAAGTTGATCTAGAGTATATCAATATTATTTAGAACATTTATTTTATAATATAAAGTAATTGAATTAAAAATTTATGAACAATATTATTTTTAAAGTATTTGTGGCCTTTCAAAGATCAAACTAAAACTGATGGAAAATTAACGATTTAATATTGAAATATTCATCTTAAAAAAAATACTTTGAATCATATTACAGAAATTATTTTTGATTTTAAATAAACTTCTAACCCTAATGTATAACACTTTAATTATACTAAAAAAATTTGTTTATTTGGTAGAATGTTTAATTGGAATTTTAAAAGTATGCATTTGAAGAAAGTACACACACTAGTCACTGTAAAACATTTTCACTTTTCCTACTCTGACAAATACTCTTTGTTGTTATTGTTTTTGCTCTGTAATCTATTACAAATTTTAATGCCGATTTCACGTTATTGTTGTTGTTGTGATTTTGTTGAAAATGGACAAAAAAAGACAACAGAGAAAAAAAACTTGTTTTGCGGCCGCTTTTTTTAATTTTTTTTAATATATAATTTACTATTTTTTTCCAATGCAGAAGTGGAATAATAAATATTTTAAAATTTCCATATAAATCTAAGATTTATTTACAATTTTAAACGTTTATTAGATTTGGTCTTAACAATTTTTCTTTAACATTTGGTGTGGCAAACATTAGAAGAGTATGGTTAATGCTTCTTCTAGATGTTTTCCAGCAGAACTAAATCATTTGTGCCGATGTATCTGAAGCAAGAAAAAAACTAACGACGACAAAATTGTGGCACCAATACTAATGGTTTGGATGATGGCTGACTGGTTGGATGGCTGCCTGAAACTTATTTAGTCGGTCGTTTGGAGGTGGCGGTAATGTACAATAGTAGGCAAGGAATGATAACGAGTCTATGCTTTACAGACAAATAATGTACACAAATTTATGGATACATGCAATTATTCAATATTCATTATTTTCTTTATACGATTTTCACTTAAAAAATTACAACATATCCTTTATAAAATCACAATATTTTAATGATTTTTTTACACAATTAAATTTTCTTGGCTATTAATTTAATCATAAGGAAAATTTCATATATACAATTTCTTTTACATTGTTTGCTTTATACACACACATTCTGTTTCGTAGTCGTCATTATTATTTTTTCAACAAAATGCACAAATTACTGAAAATATTCTTTGTTTTTTGTTTAGTAGTTACACAATTTTTACACAGAAAATTTCCACGACTTAACAGATTTTCTTTGCATTTTTCTTGTATATACAATTAATATGAAACCAATAAAAAAATATATATAATTTACACGAACCGTTTGCGGATTTTGTTAGTTTTAAGCTTTAGCACCAGCAAACTCTTCATCTACTCTACTACCATAACTGGCTACGCTTCGCTTTCGGGACACGAATATTTTTTTTTTTTGCTTGTATGCAGAGTCTGCTGCGAATGAAGAAAATTTTTTCTTTTTGCTGTTTTTCAAATACAAGTTTTACGTCAAAATTACACAATTTTCAGGGAGAAAATAGTTTAAACTTTTTGCTTGACACTTTAACTTGAGTTTTAACACTTTTTTTGCACTTAATTTATTGTATTTTATTGAAAATTTTTAATTAATTTTGCACAACGACATGACTCCATTTTTTGTCGAAGCTCAAGTCCGGCCATTTTTTTGTGATTTTTTTTTGGAATCATGGCCGGTCATAAACTGCAGCCAACTTCACTTTAATTGTCACTTGTATACAAATATAGAATTTTCTAAGTATGGCAGCACTTTTAATAAATTGAATTTTAATATTTTTTTAATTATTTAATACTTATGAAAAATGTTGTTTAAATGTATATAATATTTTCAAATCTTAATAATTTTGTTTTAATAAAAATTTTGTTTTATTTACAAATTAAAAGTTTCTTATTTTTTTAAAACATCTCTGTTTACAAATGTAACCATATTGTTTATTTTACTTGCAAGGAGTTGCCATTTATTGATAGTAACAGAAGAGCTAGCAAATAATTATTTTTATATAAATATTTATTATTTCAGTTATTTTAATATTATAAAACTAAAGAACTACAAATTTTCTGTAATATTTTCAATGTGCCAAAAGATGTAATTATCTCATAATTTTTAAACATCTGGTAGTTTTTTTTTTTTGTTTATTGTCAATTTTGCTTTTTCAAAACAATTACTCATTATTGTATGCTTTGCTATTCTCTCGAGTTCTTTCTATTTCTAACAGGAGTGGAAAGTTCTATGCTATTATTCTACTCAGTACATTTTGCTGTAAGAACCTTATAGTTCCTTCGTCAGTAGCATTAATAATATTATATTTTTATTCATATTAAGTTTAATTACTGCTAGAATTTTCAAATGATTATACTAATTTGTTACCTAACTAAATGGTACAAATTAAATTAGTATTTCTTCTTATTATAAAAGTTCTATTAACTCAACTTTCCAACCCAGATCTCAGCCAAATTAAGCATTACAAAGACGAAAAATAAATAGCAGGAAAACACAGAAATTATCACGAAATTAACAAAAAATCATAGAATCCCATTCAAACAACATGTATCAGGAATATTTAAATCAACTAGAAGTGACCATAAGTCCTCTAACGACAGAAGAACTAAAGGATCTCCTAAATGATGACGAAAAACTCGATGAAAAAATAGATGCAGTCTTAGAAGAGTTGAAGGTACGAAAAGATAGCCTTTTTACAGAAAATCGTTCCAAAGCGGAAAGTAATATAGAAAAAGAACCACAAATTATTGAACTAAAAGGTAAGATAGCTGAACTGAATGAGGAGGGCAAACAATGCTGTGAATCGGTGCAGGAAAAATTGGCACAACTTAAGGAAAAATCTGGTGGTGTTAGCCAGGAAACCGCCTTAGCTTTATTACAAACGGCAGCAGCAGAAAGTGAAGAAAACTCAGAAGCAACATTTAATAAATTCAAAGATAATGAAATTAATGTAGAAACATTTTTAGAAGAATTCCTACCAGAACGCAAAACTATGCATTTACGTAAACTTAAAGCCGAAAAAATGCAAGAAATTATGAGACGTCAAGCCCAAGGTGTTCCAAATCCAGGACCACGTAATATGGCTGGTATTGGCCCTGCCTATAGTAATATACCATCAAGTGCTTTTTATCCTGCACCACGTCCACCTTATGGTAGTGGCGGTGGTGTTCCCTATCCTATGGGTCCCATGATGCCCATGCCACCACCACGTCCCTTTTAACTGCCAACAGTCAATTCAATCTGTTATTGTTTCAAAATTAAACTTATAAGCGTACAAACAAACAATTCAAAGTTTATGTTTGCTAATCGTAATCAAAAAATGTTTTTAAAGCAAAAAATAGCAGAGATTAAAAAGATTGTTTATGTGATGATGTGCAAATCTCTTTTAAAGAAATGAATTTTCTCCCAAATGGAATTTCGTTCATACAACTTTATGCTAAGTAGGTGTTAAAGCACCATTTACAAGACAACTATATATACAACATTATTTTTATTACTACTTACTTATTTTACTCCTATAAAAGTTATTTTTTAAAATATGATTTATTTACACAAAATAAGAAAAAAAAGAACCCATTTATGTATGTATTGAAGTTAATCGTTTGTTATCAAATTAAGTATTTTAAAATAAAAGAAAAATAAATACCCTACCGTTAATAATAAAAATAAATTTATAATGTTATCATTTGTTTATAGTAAGCAGATAAATTCGTAATTGTCTGAAGTATAAATGTTGTATTCTAAAAGAAGCCAGCTGAAGGACTCACAAACCTTCTGAAGTTAAAAACACACAATATAGAAGGGAACACAATAATATTATTTTTCCTTCAAATACATGCAGTTGTTTCAAACTTGGAGGCAGTTGAGTTTGAAATAATTTATTAAAATAATATGGTTGTAGGTAATCCGTACGATATGTCATGCTAAAATATTACTCATTTTTTAAATGTGTTAGAAAAAGTTGGTTACGCTTACACAAACTAGATACCTTGTATTATTCAAAATTAGCTTTATTTAGCGTTTATCTCCTCTGTGATGACAATTAAATAAAATTCAAAACTTTATTAGATTATAAAGTACCCACAGAAAAACCCAAGTGTATTTATAAGATTCTTATTTATATAGATATAAAAAATCAAAATTTTATCCCATCGCTTTAATCGATCGATCACCAGCTAATTCATATTTATTAAGAATTCAAAGTGTATAAAAAATTTGAAATTTAATGAATTGTTTTCATTATCGGTCTTGAGTTTAATTCTTTTTTTCGATTTTGGTACTTTTTTCGTATTTGGTACTATTTTTCATTTCTTATCCTCTTTTAATAAGTGTCCAAATTTTATAGGTATCCTATAAGAACTAATTCAACGTATTATTAAACAGATATAAGTTTTATGATAAAAGTTCCATAAATAAGTAGGATTTTCCCTTTATTTTATCAATTTTCAAAAAGTACTTATATAAAAGTACGTTCTTTTTTTCTTTTCTTAACTCACTAATGCTATATAAACAAATTTTTATGTTCATTACCAAGTTACATGTGTTGTCAAAAAATATTATATAATTATGTAATTTCATCTTTGTACCTTCATCCGTTTCCTATTTATGACAAATTATGTACTAAAATGCTGTAAAATTAAAGATTTTCATGGGTTTTTGATCCATAACTTTTTTATTTATAATCCAGTTCTGCCCATTTTCAATATCAAACAAACCTTATATAGATCGACTTAGAATCTTACCAGAGCGCAGAATATATCTGCCCATTTTCCATATCAAACAAACCTTGTATAGATCGACTTAGAATCTTACCAGGGCGCAGAATATATTACACGTTGGGATCTTGGTTCAATATTTTAACATGTTACAAACGGAATGACAAACCCAATAAACCCCCCATCATGTTTTGATGGTTCGTTCAAAAATGAATATCATTGCATAATCATATATCGTTACCGAAATTATTTAAGATACCTGTAAATTTAGTAAATAAATGTCTTCAGTTTCCAACCTCTGTTTTAGGTCTACAACTTCTGTATTTATAAACTGATTAATCCTATTTTAAATACCTTACAAACTTTGTTCACGATAAATATTTATGCCAAATTTCCATCTTAACTCCTCCAAAGCGAATCTACATTATTTTAGCAGAGAGATGGACGAACATTACTAGGTCCATCTTACCGTAATATAAATACATGTTGAGGTCACTAACGAAAACTTTGACATGTTACAAAAGGCAGAACAAACCCACAATTTCTTGATACAAAAATAAATCCAAATGATTAAATAATAAGACTAAGATGAAATGAAATTAAAATAATATATAAATAATCTAAAATCTGAATTAAATTATTGAATTAGTCTTTGTTTTACGGTCCATAATTGTTGACGGTTTAGAGTTTTTAATTTTATCTGATTACCCCTAATAATGAAAGTTATCTAAACACTCATTATAACTTTTAACTTAGAAACAATTTTTGATTCAGTTCAACGATGCCCGTCCGTCTAGGCGTTCACAAAACTTGTGAAAAGTTGGCACAGATAGATTTTTTTGGTATTAGAACAAAGCCAGTTTGTTAAAATCGGGCTAATATTTTAGTTAAATCATAAAGTATTAACAAAAAACCTCAAATATCCTTTGAACACAAGAAATTACTTCCACTTTCCAATCCCGAAATATGAAATATTTCTTGGTAATCCCAATTTCTATCAACAAGCTTTTTTTGCTAAATACGATTAAAGTAAATTGAAGCCTTTAAAATTCAGTTATGTATATTAAATTTTATTCACATTTCTTTAAATTGTGACTTTTTTTCTAAATGTAGTGTACTCGCGATAACATGAATATAACGAAACGTGAACAACTTCAAAATGTAAACATAAATTTTGTTACATTTCCGAGTTGTCATCTTCAACTTTTTTTAGTGTTCACAAAATTTTGAATTTTTCAGTATTTATCTGCATTTAAATGATAATTTATGATTTTATATCAAGTAAAACTTTGGTATAAAGTTAACATAAGAAAACAAGAAAAAATCGGAAACGTAAACACATTTGTTAAAAATTAGTTCACATTTTCGCAAGTTCACTGTACATAATATTTATTTAATACTAGTAGTAAATATTAGAGAAAATATATATAAGTATTCGTTTTTTAAATATCCAAAGGTTAAGAGTAGAAAGAGAGAGATTTCAAAAAGACAAGATACAGCTTGTTTTAAATCATTTTATTTGTTTTTCTTGCCGCCACCTTTACGGGGATGTATAGCTTCTGCTGTAATTGCTGACTTATGATAACAATCATTCGATATACGATCAACAAAATATAAAGCCAAAATCGAAAATAAAATACTAAAAAGATAAGAAAAAGTCAAATTATTACTTCAATATCATTTTTCAATACTATGCAGATTTTAAAGTTTTAAGTAGAAATTAACAACAACAACAACTTTCCTCTAGTTTCTAAAAAGCTTGTGAATTTGCCCAGTACTTTAACAAGACTTAGTTCCAGAACATTTAAAATTTACAGACTTTTTATCCGAAACTTTAGCAAAACTGTTCCATTCATAAAAATGAGTATTTGTTGTTTTTCCTATCCAAAATTTAAATGATTTCTTTACTTACCAAGTAGTAGCACACACCCGATGCACAACACCGGCAGCCAAAACTGACATTACCAAACAAATTAGTATTTCAGGTATAAATTTCGAAGCGAAATCATCACCAAATACTAACATTTCAACATTGGACAAAGAGGTTAGACTGAAAAGAAATAGCCATGAACTAACAAAGCCACCGAATATTGTGGTCAATTGGGTGGAGGTAAACCATTCGGCATAAAAGCGTAAAGTGGCATAGATTACTAAACTTAGAATGCATGAAATAATTGCACTACTGAGGTGGGCTTTTGGTGAAACAGGTTCTGCAAGATTATTTAAAAAATTGATTTTATGAGTATATGAATTATTGAACAAAAATATGTATTTTTTTATTTACTTTCAATCATTTTTTCTTATTTTGCTGCGGGTGTTTTATTTTTATAAGGCTTGACTTTGTTTTCTATTTAAATTTTTAGATTAAATTACTTCTTTAGTTAGCTATATCAGGGCTTTAGTATTCCTTTTGTGATAATTTTAAAAGGAATTTTATTTAGTCCGGCTTTTTATGGGAGGTGCTTCAATTTTTTTCCTTGTTTTTTTTTCTGCTAAAATGTCAACGACAACAACTATCGGCAATAATGTCAATACAGAGTTTTTTTTTGTAAAATAATGCAATGAATACTATTTTATAGCTTTTTAAAGTTACGAAACGTTAGCATCACTCTGTTAAATGCAAACAAGCAGATGTGGCAATGATTTAGCAGATGCACAAACCGAAATTATAAGAAACAACAAAGCAATAGTGGTGGTCAATTCGATTACTTTGGTATACTCGATAAATAATAAATTAGATGCTCATTACTACCTGATACTTTTAAATATTTATAGCTGTTTCACACAAGGTTACTAATGCCTACGACACATATTGTTTATTTTGTTGTAATAACAACAAAATTTATTATTGTCGTAACATTGCAGACCAGTGAGAAACCGCTATTACCAAATTCAAATTTTAACGACAAATGATCCATTTAAAGTCTTACTGTAAAATTTTAATTTCTTTTAACTTTTTTTAAGCTTTTGGTCTATAATAATTTTTATTATGCATAATGGTAAATCAGCTAGATCCCGCGGATACATTGGCTTTTAGCAATTAATGTGGTCGTGGCGTAAAGCATTTGTGCTAGAATTACCAACTTGAACCATTACACTTTTTTGTTTAATATATATTTTATCAGTCATCTGTCTATTATTTTATTCTAGTAACTTAATAATTTCTTGTTTTTGATTATCGAAGACGATCAAGTATAAGCAAAAACACATTTTTATATAGGATTTCTAGTTAAAATTTGTTTCCCCATTTAAATAAAATCAATAATAATTTTCTTAAAAATCATGTAAAATGGTCCATAGATAGGCCATAATAGAGCAGTGTTGCTGTTTTAATCCAATTGAATCAAAATAGTTAAGATATGTACAAACATTTTGCAATTTCAACTGAAATTAGTGATTTCGCTATTTACATTTATTAAAATAACTTCAAATTTTAGTTTATTCAAAACATAATTTTAATGATTTGTCGAATTATTTTAAAAAAAATATATTAGTTGTGGCAATATTGTAATAGAGCATACAGTACGTGAGATACATATTAGTCTGGCATCTTTGTTTTATCAAACAGCTGTCAAACGGGAGGTTATAACGATTTTATCTATTAATTTTTTAGATCACGGCTGGATTTTTTCTTATAAAAATTATTAAATAAATTGAAGTTAAATAATAAAAATGATAGCTCCAGCCCGTTTACTAACGCCCCAACTGTTGAAACAAACAACATTTAAAAGAGTTGGTAAGATCGTGTCAAAATAAAATTGTTACAAAACTACGTTGTCTCATAGTAATGTTTTTATAATTTATTGAAATAAAAATAGTCACGTTCTCAACAAAAGCTCAACCGAAGGAAACATTTGCCGGTAGTAGCAATCCAAAATCTGCAACATCTCATGGATCCACTGAAACCCGCAAGCCTATTGCTCCTGCCAATTATCGTTTTATTTATCCCGAATTTTTACCTGATCCTAAGGTGGAATGGCGTAATCCGGTTAGAGAGAAATTGGAAAGACTTGATATGATCGATAGACGTACTCAAATTGAAATACCAGAATTCTATGTTGGGTCGATATTAGCCGTAACCAGCTCAGATCCTCATGCTGCTGGCAAAGTTAGCCGTTTTGTGGGTAAGATTTCTAAATTGTTAGATAAATATATAAGTCTAATTGTGATTTTTCAAAAAGGTATTTGCATTTTACGTGAACGTTGTGGACTGAGAGCTCGTTTCATTTTACGCAATGTTATTGATGAACAAGGCGTTGAAGTTATGTATGAAATGTACGATCCTACCATACAAAAAATTGAAGTTTTACGTTTAGAAAAGCGTCTCGACGATCATTTGTTGTATTTGCGTGATGCCTTGCCCGAATACAGTACATTTGATATTAATATGGAACCAGAAATTATGGAAGAAGGTTCTGCAGTACCAGTAAATGATCTACAAGTCCGTTTGCGTCCTCGTCCCTGGTTAGAAAGATGGGAAAGGCAAAACCTTAAAGGTGTATCGAATATAGATGAGTACACTAATGAGAAGAATAAACGTAAGGCTTTGGAACACCAGAAACCTTGGGAGAAATATGATTTAATGAAACAGTATAGAGCTACTATACCAGATGAAGAACAAAAAGAAATATTTGCAGAAGTCTATTCACAATTGCATCAAATGGAATTGCAACGAAAGAGAAATAAGCGCAAACGTTCCTTTGTTAAACCAACTAAGTTGGCATAGATATATTAATGAATGTATTTGCAAAGTTTGTTTTAATAAAAAAAAAAATGTTGAGAATAAAGTTTTTCAATTAGGTGTTAACTTTTTGTAGGGTAATTCTTTGAAATTGTGGAAGTTATGTACTTAGTTGAAAGGTGGGCATTAAAACTGAAATAACTACTTAATATTCAAAGTTCTAATATGATCTTTAAAAGACCGAATATCGCCCAGACTAATATAAAAATTAAATGAACATTTGAATTGAACAAAATATAATTACAATTTTTTATGAACTTTATTATAATTGCATTATTAAATAAAATCGCATTAAAATTTTACATATCGTATGCTTAAATATGAATGTTTAATGTACAGTACAAAGAAAAATATGAAATATTTCTTAGTAAACCTACTTATTGTTTGATTTTTAACTAATACACACGATATTTGTAGAAATCCATAAAGGATACAGTCACATTCCAACTAATAATTAAAGTGATTAAATAAAATAAAAATATAATGGGTAAAGGAATGAGAATTAAACGTGTATTCTTAAGATGTGGTATACCTGAAAAGAAATATAAAAATAAAATGCTTTAAAAATATTAGTTAAAAACTTACAATTGTAACCCAAAAATGAGATGTAAACATAGTAGCTTAAACCAAGCAACCAAAATGTATTGCCCAATAATCTTGATATAAACCAAGGTTGACTGATAAGCCAATTGTAAAAGAAAAGCTGCAAAAAGTGCAAAAGCATTAGGGGCGGGAAGAAGGCATTCAAATGTACATCGAATGCATAGCCCCATTCAATATCCGGCTCTAGATTACTTGTTCTTAAATAACGATTAGTTACCAACCATAGGAAAGTGGCCACCACAATACCCGCAAAAATACAATCAACAAATACCACATAGAATATAAAAGATATACTTTGCCAGAAGTTTAAACCTAAAACCCAGGCGAAGCCCAAAGAAGTCACTGCAACAAAAAACATAATTAGATTATTTGTATTTTACAAACTCATCCTAACAACTTACCACATAAACATACCACTAACAATACTAAAAAGGCAGGATCATCTCTAGCAAATTGTGATTTTGTTTCTGCAAAAAAAAAGTTATATTTAAAATTTTGTACAAAACACCTATTCTCTTGTCAGATACTTACGTTTTCTGTAATTAAAATTTCTATAAACCTTTTGTGGTGATATTAACAAATAAATCATTTGCCACAAGGCAAATTCAAAGTCCATTTGATTGAATTTCAATAAACGTCTTAGATATTTGTAACTTTTCGTCGTTGCCGAGAGACAATCTTTGCGTGCATTGGCCGGTGGTGGCAATGGTGATTGACCCCGAGTTGCTGAATAGCTAGACGACACCACTGAGGGTGTGGGTGAAGTCGTTTGTTTCATCGTTTATTTTTCGTTTTAATTCTAAGGATTATGAAGTAATTTCATTCAAAAACACTTTAACATTATTTGGTTGTTTAGAACAACAGAAAATTTATTAAAAATTTAAAATAAAATCTTTGGAAATATTTTTTTTTGTGAGAATTTTGATCGCAAAAAAGAAAAACAAATTGACACATCACTTTTTGTTGACAATCAATGAAGTAGTACGAACAGCTGTTTGGGAAGTGTTTGGTAAATTAGGATGTCCCAATGGGGGATTAAAAATAATCGACTTCGATGTATCGAACAATCAACATTTAAAACAAATAAGTAAATAGATAAACTCGAGTTCAATATATTTTTATATAAAGATATGTGAACAGTTTTGTGTTTAAGATGGTATCCGGGTACTTCGATTTTACGTGCTTAGGTTAATTTAATGATATTGAGCCTATTTAAGTTTCGTATCAGTTCTTTATTTTATACAAATACTTTACAAGAATGTAATAATTATATCGTTGGGTTGCTAATTATATTTATATAGACATTTATTTAATTCATTATATTTTTTATTATAAATTAATTTTATTCTAATAATATTGTAAACTCAACACTTATATTAATCTACCAATACATATATTATTGGTAGTGAAGGCTTTTATGTATTGGATAAATAAATTAATAAATTTCTTTAGGTCAACAAATATGACAATTCCAGTATAGCTTAATGTATGCTTAAAATTTCTTTCGATAGCTTGATAATTATATTAATATCGAAAATAATGGTTTTGCATTTTATTTTTGTTAACTTCTTTAGGTTTAGACGACAAATACGATGAAATAAAAATATAAATAATTTTCCGTGATCTATTAAGTTTGTTTGATATTATCGTACGTCCATTTATATTTAAGAGCATTAAAAGAAATCACAGATTAGACAATACTAAATAATATACATGTTTTGCAAGATAAACGCTACGACTCTAATCAAGCATATTTTAAAAGCGTGTAATTTATTTAGAAAACTGTTGAATTTACATCACTGCTACACTTTATGTTTGTTTCGTTTATTTACATTTTTTTGTGGGGGAAAGTAACAACAACAACAACTAATTAATTATTCCAATTGGAGTTATTATAGGTGTGGGGAGTAAATTTTTATTTAGTATATATAAAGTAAATAAAAATTTAGATTTGTATTTTATTCTAATACTTAATTGTTATTTATGATTATTTTCTTAATCGGAAATAGAATTTGTAATAAAACATTTGCATATTAGTTGCATTATTTTGCGTGTGTAGTTGATGCAACAGATGAGTCAGTTAGAATTCTAAATAAAAGGTCAACAACGACAACATCATCATCTTTATCAAAATGTCTAGTAATCCGGTATCGCAAGGAGTAACAGGTTCTTTAAGAACACCCAGCATTACGTACATAACAGAACTGCCACCATCAAAACGTAAAGAATTGTGTGAACATTGTGATCAGTTAGATGTTTGGATGCAAATGGCAACGAAAATGGGTTTTAGCGATAGTGATATAGAGGTAAGAAATAGAAAGCTTATTGTATTTGTTATTTTTAACAAACTTTCATTAATTTGTCTTAAAATGGTATAAACCGGCTTTAGTACATTAACTTAATGGTTATGTTAAACTATGAGCCAGTCCTGTCAAAAAACCTATTTAATTATTATATACATTGCGTATTGCCTTCCTTAAGAAGATAATCTAGAATGTCATTGATTCATCTTCCACATAATATGATATTCATTCTACTCCGCATTCTAAATCAATGCGAAGTGTAATTCATATTAGACCTTAAAGCGAGAGGTTAAGGCCCTCATTTTCGAGAGGACAATGTTCTTACCTTCAATGACAGACACAACGTTTAAAACGGAAATAAACAATGTTGCAATCTAAGTGGAATATGATTGAGAAATAAAGTACGTTAAAATGTTTGTTTAGCACCTCATTTCGAAAGGGAAATATTGCCGATTATACGATGTCCGTCCGTTCATGTAAATGGTCGGAGAGATGTAGATTAAGAGAAAAAAGGTTGCAAAAAAGGTCTTCGTATTTTAATGATGTCATAGTTCTAACTGAGGTCTTTTGTAAGTTTAAATCAAACCTTTCTCATAAATGAGCTTAGGTCTTCAATATTTTCGATATTCCCTTTAGTAGGAATAATAGTTGTTTAATAAATTTATTAAAACATAGTTTTATTATTTTTAATATCTTAGGCGATTAAAAGACGCATTCGCATTCCAGGCACATCTCCCACAGGTGAACTCTTAAAAATTTGGGGCGGCCAATATAATCATAAAATTATAGAATTATTTGGCGTTTTTCATAAGTAAGTAAAACATATATATGAGTCTATCAAAGTAAGCTATAATTTATTTATATATGCTTATTTAATAATTTTAAGATTAAAAATTTTTCATGGTATGCGTATTATTAAGGACTATGTGGCACCTGAATACAAGTTAATGATACCTGTCAGTATACCACGTATAAGTACAATGCTACAAACAAATCCTATTAATAATGATGCTGCCTCAGTAAAACAACAAAATGGTCCTGTACCAACGTCATCAGGTGTGGAAACTACCAATGTACGCACTATAGTTACAAGTGATAATAACAATACATCTCTGACAACTAGCAATAATACGTATGGTCGTAGTCGTTCACCTATACATTCAACACGTAACTCGGCCAACACTTCAATGCCAAATCTACAAGAATTTGCTAATATTATGCCAGACATAGATTATCAAGAACTTACGGAGGCCACTAGAAATTGGGATCCAAGTCTTATATTAGGTAAAGGTGGTTTTGGCACTGTTTATCGCGGTTATTGGAAACATACAGATGTTGCTATTAAACAAATAGATTATAGGGGTGCTGGTGATCGAGATGGTGCTAAAGTACAATTGCAACAAAGTTTAAATGAATTGAAACATTTACATAAATATCGTCATGATAATATCTTGCCATTATATGGTTATTGTATACATGGAGATAAACCATGTTTGGTGTATCAACTAATGAAGGGTGGTTCATTGGAACAGCGTTTGAATACAAATAAGATACAACCACTAACATGGCGGCAGAGAATTGATATTTGTTTGGGTACAGCACGGTAAGTTTTAAAGTTATAAATATTTTTTATAGAACTGAACTAGAACTCAACTAGAATTGTGAACTAGAACTGAACTAGAATTGAACGAGAACTGAACTAGAACTGAACTAGGACTGAACTA
>JACGTJ010003182.1:0-20293 GCA_014858695.1 Chrysomya rufifacies | reverse complement strand
ATTTTTGTTAAAATTTAAATTTTTTGTTAAAATTTAAAAATTTTGTTAAAATTTTAAATTTATGCTATTTCAAATTTTTATTAAAAATTTTAATTATTTTTAAAAATATATTTCTTGTGGCAAAAATTTTAACTTATAAAATTATGGAATCATTGAATTTTGTTAAAAATATTCATTGCTTTTGGTCTCTTTAATGACAGGTCAAAAGATTTAGTAAAGATTTTTAACAAAATTTTAATTTCATTCCAATATTCCCATTCCTCAATGTTTCCACAATTTAACTCAGCTTATGATTTTTAATTCACTTATAAAAATTACTTGTAACTTCAGCAAATTATAACACATAAAAAATATATTTCTTTTCTGTTTCAAACTTGGTTTCAGATCATTTTTATTTGCAATTGTTTTTCCATTTCAAATTATAAGACATAATCTGAAAAATGTTTATACTTAGACAGACGTCTTAGTGTCAAAAACAACTTTTTGGTAAATTTGAAGTGATTTGATTTTCAGTATAATGAATTGATTTTCAGTATGGGTCTATATATGGCACAGAGCAAATATTATTTAAAAAACATTTTTACATTACACAAATGCCTATAAAAGGACAAAAAATCCCACCTAGGCCTTTATGTGGCACAAAGCAAATAATACTTAAAAACCATTTTATACATTACACAAATGCCTACAAAAGGCCAAAAATCCCACCTACCTGTAAATATCTTGAATATGAGAATGTAATTTCTTGAGTCTTGATATATCTTGAATATGAAAATGAAATTTCTTGAGTCTTGATATAATTTAGTTTCATGAAATAATGATGTCTTAAGATATTTGATTTGTCTCGAGTTTGAAGAATGATTTGAAATTCAATAAAACAAATTAACACACATTTTTTATCGTTTTCTCTTTTGGTTTATAGAAATTGTTCTATTTCTTTAGTTCATTTCTTTCTTATACTGTTAAAAGCTTAAACTAGCAGAAGTATATGGCATTAATGCCTCCTCCAATATTTAGCAAGATTGGAAGCGACCATTGGCCTTCATGCGTTCGAAAGACTTGTTAGCATCATAGTTCCTAAAACAAAAAGAACGTATAAATATAAATTGCTTAAATGATATTCCTAAAAATTGTAATATAAAATTACTTGTAAAATTCAGCATAAGCTTCCTTTTTAGGGTTGTTGACCAACAATTTGAATCCAACTGTGATACAGGCAGTCAAACCAATGGCAATAGCCAATTGACGTTTAGTTTGCAAGTTGTGCAAGCCACGCATAACTGGGGCAGAGCCGGCAGCAGGAGCAGGTGTGTTGGCCATTTTAAACGATTTCTGTAATAGAAAATTTAAAAATTGTCAAAAATTTAAGGTTACGTAATTTTTTTATATTATTGATTCATAGCAATATATAGACACTAATTATTTTTTTAATTTTAAATGTGTTTTTTACACGTTTTGTATTATAAAATAATAGACGTTTCTTTCTTAATAATTATTAATTTACTTTTATTTTTAACTAATATTCTATGAATAATGGAAGAAAAAACGTTTAATACCTCTTAGTGGAATACGCAACAAAAGTTCTTGCTAAATTTCTGCTTTCGAAATGTCATAATATGATTCGAAATCGAAATTGATTTTTTGTAACTGTGTTTAGTTGGTATTAAATTGGTGCTACCATATTGACTACTTTACATTTAGTAAATCAATTCATATAAATTTCAAAATCTATGATAATAAACAAATTTACAAATGTTCAACAGCAAACAGTTTAGCTATTTGAATTAAAAATACAAAAAAAAAAAATTCCATCGGAAATAACTAATATTTATGGATGAAATAATTATTCTCTTATTAAAATTCCCAAATTTAATTTGAAGGGTGTAGATACAATTGTATCAAAATTAGGTAAAATGCTAAATAAGTAAATTTCAAAAGATAAAACAAATAAATTATTTTGTAAGATTCTTAAATCAAAATTTAAATACTTTAAAAGTTCGCTCATCCGAATTCGGTTGTTCGATAATCTATATTGCCACTTATTCCTATTTTATACCATATAATCCGAATTAATTGCATAAATTTGTATGTAAGTTTTCGAGTAGAAATGTTTGTTCTAAAATTCTCGATAATATTTTTTAATTTTAAATTAAATAGTAATAAATAAAATAAAGGTTTTGGTTTATACTTATTGCTGATAAAAATCATGCACATTAATAATCTGAATTGAGATCTGTAATTAATTACACAAACCCTCCATATTTTATGTTTTTATTAAAAATTAAAATTTTTATGAAATTATAATTTTTATTTAAAAAATTATAAAATACATTTCTCTATTTGCTTATTTATCTATTTTATTCATTCATTATTTAAAATTAAAAATTTCCAAAATGTTGAAGTTAATATAAAGAATTTTATACATTTTCATTATCAATTCAAAAAAAATATTCCAAATATTTGTACTATTACTGAACACAGCATGCATAACTAATTATCTTATGGGATACTGAACACATCTTCTTAATTATATAAAATGGCTACACTACGTCGAAATGCCATCCAGCTATCTCATTCTATACTAGTGTATAATATATAATGTTGTTGCACTTCTACACACGCAAAACAGCTTTAAATTCACAAACAATTATATGAAATGAGAAATCGTGCAAGTCGCGAAGTGGAAGTCAAATGCAAATGGCGGTTGTTATTGTTCGTGGTCGAAAATTTTTACAACACGAATTTTTTTTACAATTTTCATTTAGAATATACAATATAATTGTAATAAATTTTTGCAAATCTTAAAATATAGTTTCCTTATAAAACGTGTCTAAAGAAATTAAATTAAAAAGTGTTAATATAAACAGTGAAAATTAAGTTTAAAAAATTGGTCTGTACAAGTGAAGTAGAAAAAAATTGTCGTCAATCATATTTTTTTCTGTGGCCCCTTGCTACCAATACAACAACAAGAAGTAAAGAAGAAAAAAGTTGATACTTCGTATGGTTCGTTTTCTACGCCTGTGAATAATTTTTGGTCGCGCTGCTTGATCTCCAAATAAGCTTCTTGTGTTGTGTTAGGCCTCCTCTAGTTACAAATTAAAAATAAATACAAAAATTCTACAAATAAAAGTAACAAATGCTTTGTCGAGAGAACTAGTAGTAAAAAACCAAAAAATACGTGATCAAAAGTGTCCTCATAGCTGTGGATGAAAAAAATTGTTTAGATAAACGTTTTAGTGAAACATTAATATTTAATAGAGTTTTGAAATCGTGAAAACAAAAAAAAAAATCGAATGGAATAATTTATATTAAAAAACTACTCGCTAAGAATGGTGCAAAAAAATTCCACTTAAAAAGTAGTCACTAACTACTACATTGTTTTGACAATTTGTTGATGGAATAAATAAAAATCGTGAGACAAAAAAATAAATAAAAGAAAAAACTAATACAACTACTTAACAAGAAACTCCCCAAACAAAACGTACGGGTAGTCAGTCATTCAACAACGTAACATAATAACCAAGCGTAAAAGCAAAAGAATAATAAAATAATTAAAAACAGATATCACCATCACGTATCTCCTTTTTTTATTATTGTAAATTGTAAAATAAAATGCAGCTCTGTACAAGTGACAAGTTAGGAAGGCATATCATAAACGTAACGTAGCGTAAAATTATAAATATGCCATGATAATTAATAATTATTGCTTTAAAAATATATATTTTTTTGTTAAAAGAAAAAAATATTTATAAGAAGAAAAAAAAAAAAAAAAACATTTAAAATCCCAAACAAGAGTTGCCATATTACCAACAAAAAAGATTTTGTTTTTAAAAATTCAACAAATGTGTACATTAAAAATATTAAATTATTTGCTACCACCACTATCACCACTAAGTGCTTCAAATAATGTTTTATTACGAAAATGGCAATATTGTGGTCATAGATTTAAAATTTGAAATATTTAAATAATTATAATAAGAATTTGTGTTAAATTAATTTTTGCTATTAATAAAAAAAGAAAAAAAAAAAAAAAAAACAAAATCACATTGATGTTTCTAAAGAAACAGTGTAGCCGTAATAAACGTAAACAAATGAAAGTTTTAATTTTTTATATGTATGAGTATCTAAGCGCGATTTCTGCTAATTTAAGGATTAGTGAATATTCGCCTATTTTTTCAAATCATTAATAGAAATTCTATAAAGAAAACAAGACAGCTCCCGTCAAAGTGTGATTGTCTTCGTGTGATGATATGCAACTTAAACAGGTGAGTTTGTATATTTTTGGAAAGGCAATGATTTTGCTAAATTTATGTCTAAAAAAATATAAAGTTTGGTGTGTTTCGCTGCTATTGTATTATTAGAAAATTTAGCTTAATGTTAAATAATTTAATATAATTCCTTAATTAAATATTCTCAAATTTCTTGATTTACATATTCAAGGGTTGCCAAGTCTAAAAAAATTTAACAAAAAATGCATAAAACACAAATAGGTTTCCACGATATTCAAATAAATATTTTTATTTTGAAATGATTTACAGAATGGCTAGCTTTAAATAGGCAAATAAATATCTTGTCTTAACTATCTGCTTTTAACAACATTTTTTGCTTTATTTTATGCTTATGAAAGTAATTTAATCTTTTAATTTGACCCTAAAGATAATATATTTCGCTTTGAAATTCCCATTTAAATGAATACAGTAAACCCTTAAACAAGATTTCACTCGTTACTCGTTAATTTCACCAATTTTTTTTAACCATACGAACAACGAGTACACCAAAATGGCGGCCAATTATTTAATGTAAACTTTGTGTATTTTTCTTAAAGGAAATATAATTATAACTACACATATTCGAAAAACTTTTTTAAATTTAATTAAATTGGTTATATATTGTTAAGAAAGTAATGTTTCTGCATAAATGGGAAATATTTTTGATAATCAATTTGTGCAAATCATATGTTTTACTCTTTCTTCCGTTTATATTTTGTTTGTGTATTATGAGATGTACTGGAATGCTCAATGTGTGTGCGTGTGTGTGAGAGTGTTGTAAAGTGAAAAAAGAAAAACTAGAAGTATAAAGAAAACTTGGCTTTTTTTATAATAAATTTATTTAGTTATAATAATTTTTATAGTAGACATAAAGTGTATTTTTTTTAAATAAATGGTGAATATCATAGAATTAAACGTTTGTTGTTTATTGATTGTATTTTCATGTTGGAAGTAAATTGCTTGAGTAATAAAAAAATTTCCAACTCGATACTTTTCATTAAAATGATGCCACATTGTAAATTTGTTTATCAATGGGTTGCCAACGGTTTATAAACAAAACTTTGAGGGGAATAAACAAAATTATATAAAAAAACAAATATATATATTAACGCATAAAAAATATTTAATGAAATTGGTAATCTTGATTTGATTACTTTTTTCAGACGAATATTTATATATATATATTTATTTATATTTGTCTAAAATACAGAAATAATAATAAAAATAATAATTTAGAAAAATAAGAAGAAATGAAAACAAAACTTCCTTTTATTTTGACAAAACACTAATAATTTTATATTTGACAAATTTAAAGCCAAAATATCGTCTGAAAATGCATGAAGATCAAAATATGGAATAATTTTATGTTTTTATGTATAAAAAGTTAATTTCTGTATACAAATCGAATAGTTAAGGTATTAAATTGTTCCAAAAATATTTGTGAACGTTTTCTCAATACGTTTTTTGAAAGTTTTAGAAACTTGATTTTGAATTTCATATTTAATATTTCAAGTTTTCTAATAAATATTTGGAAATTATTTATTTATTTATTTTATTTATTTTATTTTTTCACTTTTTTCTACTAAAGTAAATGAAATATGTATAAAAAATAGTCCAACAAGAATTTGAGAATATTCATAAAGAAACTTTTGTAATTTTCGTTGCAGTATTTGATATTAAATTTTATTATATTATTACAGCAGATTGAACCGTGTATGCGGATAACAGTGCAAATTCCGAAGGATGCGGCGCAAAGGTTACGCCAGTTGGCTACCGAGGGTAACCCAACACTGCGGGCCCTTGGTATACGTTCAGTACAATTAGAGGGAGATTCACAGATATCACTTAATCTTAGTGGTCAACAGATTGATGTCAAAGTATCAGGTAATTTAAAATAATTTTTATAACATTCAAATTCAATTTTAATTAATATTTACTAAATTAAATTTTAGACATTTCATCAGTTGTTGGCCATGATACGACGTCCGGAACGTCTATTAGTGGCATTGGGGGAAGTAGTGGATTAGGTATTGGAGGCAGAGATGCTAGTAATACCAGCGACATAAATGATCTATCACAATTACTAAATGTTGGTAATTTGAGTGGAACAACTACTGGAGCAAGTAGTGCTTTTGTTAAATTGCCTCAGCAGCAGCAACAACAACAACAGCTGCAACAGCAACATTCAATAAATTTGCTCCAACAACAACAGCAGCAGCAACAACAACAGCAGCGAGGGAATATGCCTCCAAATATGAATTTTGCCTCCAATGTTGGAGGTGGTGTTGGTATTGATGGTTCACTGTCTATGCAACAGCAACAAATATTACAACAACGTCGTAATATGATGTTAGGTGGACCGAGCACAAGTAATGCAGCAATTAAACATCAACAACAAAACGCTTTCAGCCAAATTCATCATCATCAACAACAGCAACAACCTGTATTCAAGTCACCGAATACAGTTTGTCCAATGGATAGCAAAGTCCCAGTTCCACCATTACCTGTAGGTAGCGGAAATGCCACAAATTCCCGAGAATTTCCCTTTGAAAGTATGCGTCAAGCTCGTGTCTTGCAGGGTCGAGATAATTCGTTAGGAGGCTCCGCAACAGCTATACCCACACCTGGTGGAATACCTTTAGCTGCTGGTAAACCTGCTGTAGCCGGAGGCAGTGGTGTGGTGGGAAGCATGCAGCATCAACTTATGAACCCCCTAGGTCCTCCACCAAACGTTGCGCTTAAAGTGATAAAAAATCCGCAAAGTGGTGAGATGATAACGACAACTGTTGCTACATCTTCTGGTAAATCGCAATTCTTACAACCACCTCCACCTCCATATCCTGGTGTTGGTACGTTGAATTCTCCCGCCTCCCAAAATTCTCCTGCTTCGGCGAAGCCAATATCAAGCTACTTGCAATCGAGGGTAGTACCACCTTCAGCGTCTACAACATCACCGACAACAGCTAGCAGCTCCAGTAATAGTAGCAATAATATAGCAATGTCTTCGCCATTGTTAGTGAATCTGTTGCAAAATGATAGTAACTCGGTGGCCAATCAGGTTAAATCATCTCCGTTGCCTTCTCCTCAACAACAGCAACAGCAATCGCAACATCAACAGCTGCCACTTATGCATCAACAACAACAGCAGCAGCAACAGTCACCCATGATGGCAAACATGAGTCCACAACAGCAAATAATGAATTCTCCATTGAGAACAACTACGCCGGGTAGTGAATTCATGATGCAGCAACAACATTCTAATCAGGTGCAACAACAAATTGTTTCGGCACCTGGTACCCCAGACAATGTTCTTAGTGTGCCTTCTTCACCTACAACGGCGGCATCGAATGTCATGCGTTCTTTGCCTCCAGGATCGCAACAGCAACAAGTTATGTTGAGTCCCAGTAATAACAATATGTATTCTCAGCAACAGCAGCAACAACAACGTTTTCAGCAGCAGCAAATTTCACCACAACAAGCTGCTTTGTTGCGCCAACGTCAACAGCAACAACAACAATTACAATCAGTTAATCAATTACAAAATCAACAACGTTTTATGCCCCAGCAACAGCAGCAACAACAAATACTGCAACAGCAAATGGGTGTTAATACAATAATGGGAAATCAACCACAACAAATGCGGCAAGTTCGGGTCGGATCGGCTGGTGGGGGTGTGGGCGTTGGTGTTTTACCACATCAAACACCACCTTCTCCACTCCAACAACAACAGTTGCAACAACATCAACGTCTGATGGGACAACAACAATACATGTCCGTAAATTCCGGAAATATGTCACCAGCTGCTGCCCATTCACCCGCCTCCAGTCACCATTCAATGCATAGCCCCCATATGTCATCTCAGCACTCACATCAACAACAACTATTATCGCCTTCGACAACTCCTGCACAATCTCCCCTTACAGCAACGCATCTAACGCAACAATTACTACCACCACCACAATCACCTTCAACAACAGGTCTTACGCACAATGCTTCATCTGCTTCCTCGTCCTCATCTATTCACATAGTACCTTCTTCTCCGTCGTCATCGTCAACGTCAGGTATGAATCTACCACCACCACCAGATTACAATCAAGCTGCTGCCTCCTCAAGATGGCCGGCGGCGTTAAATAAACCCATGGATTCAGCGACTAAATCAAGCTATCAAGAGTTCACTCGCTATCAGATGCAATATAACTTGCAACAACAACAAACGCGGCAGCAACAACAACAAATTATTTCTGAAATTGCAAATTCGTTACCGGGTGCATCAGCCAATTCCAATAGTGGCACCAACCAACTGCAGCAATCGTCAGCTGCATCTGCAGCTGGTGGCAATGGCATGGGCAATTTAAATTCGACTACGACAGGAATAAATCAAGCAGGTGTTGAGGGTACATTAGATGGACAAACGGCGGTGGATGATTTAAATGACCCTTTGCTAACTTTATCGGATTTGGATGCTTTAACAACAAATGATTTAGATTCTTTGTTACCTACCTTAAGCTGTGATATTGACTCATCCTTAAGTTTGGATGATAAAAATGAATTGGAATCTTTGCTGCAGGATGCAAAAGATCTTGACTTAGACCTTATCGAAGGTATGGATATTGAGGAGACGGCAGCGGCTACATCACTTTTAGCGGGTGATGAACAGTTAACATCAAACGTGTCGTTAACAATGGAACAGTTGCAAGGGCAGCAGCATCAACAGCAACAAATGTTACAACAACAAATATTGCAACAACCACAACATCAATTGCAACAACAACCACAACAAAGACAATTACAAATACCACAAAATCAAGTCATGCAACAATCTCAACATATTCTACATCAACGTTTGCAACAACAACAGCATAACATTAACAATCAACAACAAAATATAGTGCCTCAAAATCAACAACAACAACAGTTTCATATGACTTCAAGTCAAAACCAACAACAACAGTTTCATCAACAACACCAACATCAGATGCAACAACATTCAACATCAAATCTCCCTAATGTACCAACTTCTGCAGCTTCTTCTATGTCGAACAACTCTTCGTCACAGCCAAAACAGTTTCTCATTAATCCCTTAACAGGCGAAATGGAACCCAGTCCTAGCGATGACAGCGAGACAGAAGCTGAACAGGAAACTTTGCAAACCTCCAATTCCTCAGCTCTCCACAATATTTCCTCCTCCACTACATATAATCCCAATAATAGCACAAATAGCATTTATGATTTGTTACCAAACTCATCATCGCATTTTTCTGAAGACTCCAATTCCAACTCGTGTAGCACTGCCATTTCGAAAATGTCGGCTGGCGATCAAAATAATTGCGGCTCCTCTACGCCTCAACTACTGGGAGCCGGTTCGGATACTGAACGATCGAGAGATTCTTTAATATCGAATAAGTCCCAAAAGAATAGAAAAATGAAATCGAATATCTCATCGGCCCCAAATTTGAATATGAACGCAAATTTGGTTAATAACAAGCCGGGAGACATGGGTTCACCGCGATCAAATTCATCGTCTCCATCTGTGGGTGCAATGTTAGCCGGTGGTAATACATCAACTAAAAAGTCGAAAACAAATTTGTTGAGAGAGAAACTACAGCAGGGTTTAAGAGAGAAAAAAATTAAAGAGACAACGTCAAATACTGCTGCTGGTGGTGTTGTTAAACCAAAACGAGAAAGAGCTAAGGCAGGTAATAAATCGAAAGCTGCTTTAGCAGCAGTATCAGCTGCAACTGCTGCCCCAGCTCAATCGCAACAGACGCCGGGTCTTATAAAGCAAACTAGTGCAATAGCGAGTAATACAACTACATCTACTAATACAACTACTAGTAATATGAATACGGTAGATAATACTTCTTCTGGCGGTACGAACACTACAGCAACGGAAAAGATAAAATTACGTCTGAAATTGGGAAAAGCTGAACCGGTTGCACCGTCCTATAAGGTTGATCTGACATTTGGTTCAGAAAGTGTGCAACAGTCACAAGTGAATGCTCAACAATTAGCCAGTAGTGTTATGCAACAGCAACAACAACAGTTACATCAGCAGCAACAGTTCCAACAGAATACAAATTTAAATAATCAACAGCAAAAACAACAACAAATGCAGCAACAACAACAATTACAACAAATCCAACTGCAGCAACCTCAGACATCAATGAATCCCCCGCCACAATATCAGCAACAGGAGAACAGTTTTTCTCAAACATCTACGGCATCATCATCAACCCAGGCGACAACGACAGCTCCAGGTATTACCATTAACTCCAATTCCAGCGGAATAGCTAGCGCTTCTACGCCAACAGATGAACCAAGAGTTCCACCTTTACATATTAGTTTACGAGGAGGGAAAAATTCGATTGTAATAAAAAATTCCCGAAAAGAGCGCAAGAAAGTTCAGAATGCTCTTAGTGATGGAAATCCTAATCGATCTATGATGGGTTTGGAAAATGATGTCACCGACAATAGCAAAACAAAAACACATCTCAAACGTACGCATCTCATAACAGAAAATAACACTGCTAGCGCAACAACAATATCTTCTAATACATTGGTGGAAGAACAGAGTGGAACAGAAGCTAAACAATCTAAAATGAATCAAAATGTAACTGTGAAAACTTCTGCAATAACAACTCAAATGAATGGCATGCAACCAAACATTACGACACCATCATCCACCACAACAACAACTACATTAGTTGCTGGAAAAAATGGTCTAACGATTAGTGCTACTACCCTAAACAATACTAATACAATTGAGGCTACAAAAACCCAAAATCAAAATCTTCTAATGGGCGATTGCCAGAGTTTAGGCTCAACAAATTTGGGCACTGTATCTCATCTGCCTCCTCAACAACTATTACAACCTTCTACCCAACAGCAATTGGCCAAAATCACTTCATTACCAAACAGTATAACACTTAGCACCATAACGAATCCAAATGCTGGTGGTGGAAATGGAAGTGGTGGAGTCAGTGGTGGTCCGAATTCAAATAGTTTGCAAGTAAAACACAATCTTAAGACAACTGCTACTATAACACCAATACAGGGAAAACCTTTAACAAAAAACCATAAGCCGCCGTCGTATATCACGGCGGTACAACAATTACAATTACAAAAACAACAACAGCAACAACAACAGGCAGCTTTAGCGGAAAAACAAACACAACAACAGATGATAGCAGCCGCTGTAACAATGTTACCAAGTGCAACAACACTTAAAAGAGTTGAAATAACAAAAGTTGAAAGAAAAGATGCTCAGGGTAATGTAGAACATGTTCTTATAAAATCAAATGAGCCTGTGGTAACAACAACACCGTCCGCCGGTGTAACAACAACAGCAACAATAAAAGTCACCAATAATCCTCAAGTTGTATCAAATACAACAACAATCGCTACAAGTAGTTCAACAGTAACCGTATCATCAACTTTATCAACCTCATCATTAACAGCAACTGTATCGACGTTATCAACACAAACCTCCAAGTCAAATACTACTACAATAGGAGAAAATGCAAATGTAAAATCAGATACTTTAGTAAATTCATTAAATTCTAATAGTTCTACAACCACTACTACAGCAGTCTCAGTAACTACAACACCTAATTCCGTAGTAACAACAAATGCTCCTGCTATTACTACAAGTTTAAACTATAACCAAACAGCATTATCAACAACTTTGCGCAATTCTCCCGCCAGTACCGGTGGAGGTACACCCGCTCATGCGAATAGTGCGGGCGGCGAAGATAGTGGTATAGAATCAATGGATGCTTTGTCGGAAAAATCACCACATCAACTAACATCTAGTAGTCCCCAATCTCTGCAACCGCAAATTACATCAGATAAACCACCCCAACAAATATTAGCTAAAGATCCTCCAGCGACTAAAGCCAACTTAAAGACTAGCGAAGAATTAACATTAGTCGCTGATGACGAAATAGAAAAGGCTTTGGCTAAAATGGAGGGATTTACCGACGACGATGACAACAATCATCTGTTAGCAGAAAAAGACGCCGAAAGTTCAAACAAACAGATAAAAATCAATGGTGATCACTCTATCTTTGGTGACGATGATGATATTCTTAAACAAAAGGACAACAAAGTGATATACAATAACATAAACCATCATCACCACCATCATCTTGTGGAAGAAGATGATGATGACGATGAAGATCTTATTAAAAATCTTACTGCCAGTATTATTGAAGAACATGAGGCGGGAGAAAAGGCAGCCAAAGAGAAATTAGAAAAGGAGCAAAGGGAAAAGGAAGAGCAAAAGGAAAAAGCAGCAGCAGCCGCCGCTGTTGTAGCAAATAAAATGAAATTAAAGGAAATTAAAAATGAAGATTTCGAAGAAAAAATTACTAATGCCACAAAAATTATAAAGAAAGATGAAACAATTAAAATCGAAATCAATTGTAATAATAATAACGATAATAAACAAGAACAAAAAATTGAAACAAAGAAATTGTCACAAGAATCTCTTATCAAAGATGAAGAAAATAAAGAAACAAACGTGGAAACGAAAAACGAAACCAATCAAACAAATCTCTCAACTCCCATATCCATAGAAATACCTCCACAAACAACGGATATTGACTCACCACGAATACGAACAAGAGCAAGCAGTCGTTTGGGCAGTCCTATGGATGTAGCTAAATCTAGTCCATCTTTAGAAGGTAATTCCTCGTCTACACCATTACCAGTGCTGGCAAATAAACATGTAATTTCGACAAGATCTTCAAGTCATAGTCATGAACGTGTTAGTGTAAGTCCTAAACTACTACAAACCAATAGCTCCTCCTCTTCCTCTGCAACATCTAGCTCTACTACGAGCAACACAAATAATACACCCACTGCTACAGCGAATTCCAACAACAGTCAACCGCATAAACGAAAACGTTTAGAATCTGATGGTGGTAGCGGTAACAGTAATAATGGAACGGGTGAAAATGAAGTCAAAAGAGCACGTAGTGGTAGTACAAGTGGCAGCAGTGCTGCTACCAACGTAGTTAATCATAATGAATCTGCTGGCAAAAAATCAGAAGAGGCTAGTGTTAAAAATAACAACACTACAAACACGACAAAGAAAATTGAAGAATCATCTGATTCAGATGAACCTCTTATAGAGGTGGCTGGTAAAGTTAGAAATTCTAAAGCAGCGGCTGCTGGCAGCATTGATTTAAATATTAGTTCATCATCGTCTACTACAAGTAATTCAAATACATCTACAAATTCATCATCAACATTGAGTGCTTCAAATGTGGAAAATACTAATACGGAAAAAGTAACACGAAATAGTCGGTCACACCATCACCAACAGCAAAATAGTAAGTTTAGATTTATAATCAATGAGATAACATTGTTATTCGATTATTGAAACCAAAAAACACCAATATATATTGTATTTAAATTTGGCTATAAATAATTATTTATAATTTTATTTTTAGAAACGACAGCAGCTGGTAACGATTCACAAACTTCAACTGCTTCGAAGGGCGCAAAAGCAAATAACACACACATAGGTCATGTAACTGCTACAACTGCATCTGGTTCCAATAACTCTAATACATTAACATCAAATTCAACGTCTGCATCTCCAACACCTACCCATGCTACTCGAGCAACAAGCCACAATGCAACCACCAATACGAATGCAACAACTCCAAATTCCACTACTAATCACACCAGTAATAGCACTAGTAACAGTCCTAGTGATGAGAAAATTGGTACACGACGCAGTGTAAGAGCTTCCGCTGCTGCAAATAAAATGATTTATACACGGGGTGTTCATAATAATGCCAGCAACAGCGGTGATACAACAAAAATGACCGGTAAATCAGGAGCAGTTAATGCTAATACTGAAAGTGTGGCAGAAGCACGTAGAAAAACGCGCAGTGCAGGTAGTTGTTTGCTTCCAAGAATATATTAAAGTTTAATTACAATGTTTCCTTTTTGTTTCGTAATTGCAGTTGTTGGTGAATCAGTTGTTTTAACTGAAGGACGTCGCAGAAGAGGCTCTAGAGACTATAAGTGACCATTGTCTTGCGCCTCGGCTAACGGTTCTGAGGATAAATTCGAATTCTATATTTTCCAAGATGATGATAACGACAACGTTGATGATGACATGATGGAAGACGTTCATGAAGAAAATTTCCAAGATTTAAAAACCTTAAAAACAGATCCCACAATGGCCGAGACGCAGGATAATAATTATAAACATAGTATTAAATGCAAAGAAGATTATACCAATGACAACAAGGAGTATGTAACATCAAATGAAAATTATAATAATAGTTATCAAAGTATCACCTCATTAATTGGTGATGAGCCTGTAGATGATTTACTATCATTGGCAAATGATGATGCTACAGCTGTTGAAACTGCTAATTTATTGCTGTCCGAACATCAACCAAATTTTGTTGACTTTGGTGAGTTTAATATATGTCTCAATAACATACTCAACGATGAAGAGGTTGATTCTCAATTGGAATTATCACCATCGGTAGTAATGTCCGATGCTCTACCTACAAACGAAGTCGATGAATTATTTAAGGTAAATATTGATTTAAAATGTAAATCACAAAATCATATGCCACCAACAACATCAACTTTAAATGAATTAAAAAACATAAATAGTAATAATAATAGAACAAATACAAATAGTTGTAGTAGTAGTTGTAGTAATAGTAACAATAGCAACAACATTTGCAACATCACCACCACCACCAACAAAAGTATTAGTAATACTAGCAATAAAATTGACTTATGTCACGAACAAATATCTCAATTACTTCATACTCAACATCATCATCATCATAATAGTAGAGTTAATGACAAAAATATAGAGGACGACAATAATCATGAACTTTTAAATATGGTACATTTTGATGATCATATGAATTTTAGTTTCTCACCTGAATTAGAAAGTAATAATTCTAAATCCTCTAAAACTACTACCGCCAATAACACCAGTCCATATCCACAGAATAAATTAAATACTACTAATTATAAAGAAAATACTTTACTACATCAAAATATTAACATATACCAAAATAATATTCATCATGATGATAATACCGAAAATAATGATGTTGATAATAATGTTGATTTAGACTTAAATATGTTTGAGGATCATCCTATAAGTATGCAACAAACAATTTGTAATGCAACCACAGCTACGGTATCAGCATCGCTGACCACTACTGCTGCCAATAGCAATAATATACACCTTGATGCTGATGATGATGACGACGATGATGATAATGATAATAACAATGATACACCACAAGAAACAGCCTTAAATAATGTCATTAAACGCAATAGTCATAGTATTGTAAATATATTTCAATAATATAAAAAACACAACAACCATACTTATAGTTATCATATAATTAAAATTTGTTTCTTTTATGTTGTAACATAAAAATTTGCTAACCAATAATCATTAAACGTATTCACTTCAAATGAAGCAACTTTTTTTTTAAGTGCAAAAGTGACAACAATAATATGAGATAATATTTGGCACTAAAGTCTCAGAATTGTTAAGTGTATATATACTATAATGATGAGAAAATGGAAAAAATTACAAGAATTTGAACATGTTACAACAAAGTTGCTAAGTTTTACAAACTCTGTGGTGAATACCTTTAATACAAATAATAACACTAATTCCGAAAACAAACAAAATGAAAATCTAACAAATGCAGCCGTATTTTTTTAACACCAATTTGATGATTATAATGAAAACCTTAAAGGTTTACTTTCCTTTTGTTTGAAAATGAAGATAATTTTTTGATTTTTATTTCTAGTCAATTTATGTTGTTAAATGTTAAAAAAAATTAACCCCTTAAAGTTTTATTTTTTATTTCTTGTTTATTTTATATATTTTTTTAGATTTACATACAATTAAGCTGCATTTCCTTAAAATGTTATATATATTTTTTTGTAAAATTACTTTAATTTTGTATAGTGCTATACTACATTATTATTAAAATAACTTTTAATAGCTTCAGTTACAGATCACTTTGTAACTATATTCTTAAATAGATTTTTTGAAATTGAAAAAAAATTACTGGAGCTTAATTGGTAAATTAAAAAAAAAATCATATATTTTTTTCTTAATTTCTCTTGTGGTTGTAATAAATTGATTTTTGGGCAGTTCTTAAACAGCTTTATATATTTGTGAGTTGTGGTCAAAATTTTCCTTTGAAGTCTTCAAAAGTATAGAAAATTTATTTTTTGGTAGAATTTCTCTTTTCCATATATTCTGTTGTTTGCCTTTTTAATTGTATTACACATAGTCAAGTGTAGGGTAAATATTACCTCATATTTACTTTGTTGAAATGTTTGCCTAGTGTGACATTTTATTGGGGCTTTAAGTACAAAAGTTATAGTATTGATATATTTTGATTTATTTGATGTTATTTTTTGAGATGCTGAATTATATATTTAAGTGATATTTTCAAATTGCAACAAAATATTTATTTTCCAAATCAAAAATACTTCTAAATGATATTTATTTAACATTCATAGTACACAATTTTTGAAGAAACTTATGAAATTTTAATATGATCAAGAGGAATACCAAACAAAATTCATCATATTTTTATTGCATATGAGAATCTGTAATTATTGAATTATGCGAAATATTAAAGTTCATTTCAGTTGTTTTAATGAAAAGCTATTTATTTTGAGTTTGAATCAACCTTAAATTTAAGCATTTTCCTCATAAATTGAATCAAAAACAGTGCGGCTTAATTTCACCATTCCTATTACTAATGGGGTTTTTCATTTTGAAATATTGATCGTAATAAGAAATTTCCTTTATCCAAAATAAAACAATATTTTAAAATATAGCCTGCCAACACAAATGAAGAGCTTACTAATCATCTGAGTATTTGTTGGCAAAAAGATGTTCATTGTTGTTTGATCACTGATGAATTTGATCAAGAATCAGTAATCAGTATGGAATCCAAATTATATAACACTATGCTAAACATCTGATCCATTATTGTTTCATTAATGAAATACATAATTAAAAACATACAGTCAACCAATGAAAATATGATGAATTTCAAACAATATCCATGGGGTTTTTATTGAAATCTATGCGAAAAACGAAAGACTTTTAAATTAAATGTTATAATACGTTAAAATACTTTGTTCAAAATTCACTACCGTTCGCATCTGAATAAATAATAGCTTCAATTTTTTATTAATTGAAAATGTTTAGTTTAAATACAGGCTATATTTTTAAAGTTTATACCATTCGAACACAGATTTCAAATAGCAATTAGTAGAGTAACATTAAATCATTAATAAAACAAAACAAATTTGAAAAATAATAGAATTTATTTTTTATATTTTCTAGTATAGTTCGAAAATTGTTTCAATATAAAAAACTTTTGTTACTTTTAAAGCCTTTCTTTAATAAACATTATGTACATACACAATTCATATAAAATTTTATAGAAACATTTAAAAGCACACATAATAAATATTAAAAAAAATGTAAAAAAAAAAAAAAACATAAACAAATAGCCAATAATTAATAATAATTAAATATATTTTAAAAATATATTAATTATTATAAAATATATCATATAAATTATAAACAAATATAGAAAGCCCCAGACTTTCTATAATATGATATAATAAAAAAAATGAATGCAATAAATTGTGAATAAGATTTTCAATAAAAAAAAACAAAATTAATGTACATACATATTTTAAAAATTATAAAGAAATGTAAAATAAAAATAACAAAAAATACTATTTTTGCTAAGTATTTATAATATTAAATCAACGTAAATTAAACCAATAAACAAAAAAAAAAAAAAAAAAAAAAAAAAAACAAAATATTTTTGCAAGAACATAATAATAAAATCAATTTTTATAATAAAATTTCAACAAAAAAAGCCCTCCATTTCCTTGTAATTTTTCTAATTAGTAAACTTCTAAATCTAATTTTATATATATATATATTTTTGTTTGTTTGTATCAAATAATGTAATTTTGAAAATACACAATAATACTAATTTACGGCTTTTATTTCTAATTAATTAAATCGGTACAGTGGTTTCCCGGTTTAAGGAATTTTTTTTTTCTTAAAAGGCTAAATAATTTTTTTTACTAATAAAATTAAAACCAATATTTTTATGTCGATAATTTCCCATTTTTTTGATTGAAATGTTAAAAAAAAATAACTAGCAAATGCAAATGTTTTATTATATGATTTAAAAGTTATTAAAAGAAAAGCGTTTTAACGAATTCGTTAAATCGGTAAACTACTGTATATAAAGAAAATACATTTATATATTTATATTATAAATAAATAAAAAATAAATAATAATATTATTAATTATAAAAAAATTAATTATAATAAAGAATATAACATTTATAAGCAATTAGGTTGTAAGCTTTAATATTAAATAATTATAAAAAACAAAAACAACAACAACAACAACTCCCAATAACACCCTTAATAATAATTATAAAATAAAACTACTTTATACAAAAAACAAACAACAACAAAAAATCTATATAAAAATAAATAATAAAAAAAATATAAATTTAATAAGATTTAGTAATATTTAATGGAAAAACAAAGTGTCTTAAAAGAAATTGTAGTATTAGTTTAACTCGTATATCTATATTAATTTATATTATTATTACAAAAAAAAAAAAAAAAAACTATAAAAAAATCATTAAAAAACTGCAAAAAAATAATAAAAAAAAATTACCACAAATAATTCACATAATAAGAATTAATTATCGTTATTATTTAATTTACTGTCTAATAAACAAAAAAGCAAAAAAATAAAAAAAAAAATTATATATCTATGGAAAAATATAAGTAAAAAAAGAAATGTATGCATGAAATACAATTTTAATTATACTATTATTAATTATTATTATTATCTTATTATTAATTCTACCCTTATTATTACAATAATTGCAATTGTATCCCTTTTTATTATTACTACTTATATTCTTATTATAAATATATATTTACTTTCTATTGTTTTTTTATTATTATTATTATAATAATTATAATTATTATTTTATTTTAATTTCATTTAAAAAATGCAAAAGAAAAAAAAAACAAACAAAAACAAAACAAAATCCCTGAAAATAAAATAATGCATTAAAGCAGTAAAAAGGAAAAATGTTTCATAAACAATAAAAACAAAAAAAATTATCAAAAAATATTAAAACTCAAGTCTAGTTTCATTTCGCTTACATTCATTACACTCAAGTGAGTGTGTGTGTGTGTTTCATAATGATTAACCGGCCCTTGTTAGTTTATGGTTTGTTGTTTAATCATCTTTAATAACTAAATTGTAAGTACGTGATTAATATTAAACAATAAAACAAAATTACATTTTGTTAAGGTTTGTATTGTTAGAATAATGTTATTGATTTGTTGCAGCATAAAATTTCAGAGGTTCTTAAAGTTTATTTAAAACATGATTATCCCAAGGTGTTGAATGAAAATTTCTTTGTCCAATTTATATTTTAGTTTCAGTCGCTAAATCCTAATCCTTGATTTACCGGGAAGTTGAAGCTCCAACTTGGATTTTGTAGTGCCTCGAAATCTTACTGAAATTTCCAAAAAAATTAGTTATGTTTTTTTTTCTATAATTAAAGTAAAATGTTCTTCAACTTTTCTATATATGAAAATTGTTCAAAAATATATTGAAATATTCTAATTTGTAGAATTTACCGTAAAATTCTAGTCAATAAAATTTTCGAAAAAAAAAAAATCGAAATGACGCTTTAGACCATAGAAAAACGGATAGAATTTTTTCATACTAAATTTTTCAATTTGGGCTTATATGGGCGGTGCGCGGAAAAGTAAGCGTGGCACGCCCATTTTTGAATTACAGCCTTCACTATACCTATCTAATGATACACCTCAAATTTCATAACTGTAGCTTCTTCCGTTTCATATTTATGGCATTATATGTGCTAAAATGCTTCAAAATGGTGGATTTTGATGGGTTTTTGTTCCATAA
>JACGTJ010003174.1:0-11120 GCA_014858695.1 Chrysomya rufifacies | reverse complement strand
AGGAAATTTTTCAAAAATTAAATTTTTATAGTAATTTTTTTCAAAATTTCCTTTTATAGGAAATTATTTAAAAATTTCCTTTTTAAAGGAAATTTTTCCAAAAGTTTCCTTTTTATAGGAATTTTTTTTTCAAAAATTTTCTTTTTATAGGAATTTTTTTCAAAAATTTTCTTTTTATAGGAAAATTTTTCAAAAATTTCCTTTTTATAGGAATTTTTTTTTTTCAAAAATTTCCTTTTTATAGGAAAATGTTTAAAGGAACATTCTTTTTTATATAACACAATTTTTTGAAAATTTATTTCTTTATGAAATTTCTGTTGTTATATATACATTTTCAGTACAAAAATTTCCTTTTAGGGACATTTTTTTAATAATTCTCTTTAAGTTTGTGAAATATTTCCTATTTTTCTTTTGTTTATTTTTTAATTTAACATTATAGAATAAGATCGGTATTAAATTCTTAAATTTCATTCAAAATTACCTTGAAAATATAAAATTCCCCTTTTGCCTCTTTTTTAATCTTTATCTAAACTTAATCTATCTCTGCACACACCACAACCTCAACCATCCTTTATATTTAAATCTCACCTCCTTTTTATAAACACATTTTCAAAGTTTATTTCATTACGATATTGTTTTTATTATTGTAAACATCATGTTTTTTGTTTTTGTAATTTCATTAGTTAGATTAAAGTCAAACAAAATTCATTTTATTTAAGAATTTATTAATTTATTTATGCATAAGACTTGTTTAACTACAACAATACAAGCAGCTTGATTTTATTCTTCAACAGGATCCCAATAATCAGCAGCAACAACAACAACAACAGCAGCAGCAACAACAACAACATGTGCAACAACAGGCACAGCAACAATTGGCCCAACAACAACAACAACAGCAGCAGCAAAATCAACAACAGCAACAACAAAATCACCAGCAACAACAACAACAGCAAATGACTACTAGAGAAGTAATGATTGGTAATCAAGCGGTACATGTGCAAGTGTTAGGAGGTTCACCAAATACAACACAACTTATTAAATATGAAATAAATATACCACAAGAGAATCAAAATATTGAATAAAATAATTGAGCAAAGTGAAACACAAAAAAACACACATACAGAAAAGAACACTAAAGAGCCAGCCAGCAAAATTATGTTCAGCTTTAAAAGAGAAAGAGAAGGATCTTTATGATGAGTAGTAAACATTATCAGGCATTAGAAAAAAAAAACGAAGAAAACACAAAAACACACTAAAGAAATAATCACACAATTCACTTAAGATAATGATGTAACTTAACAGTACTGTTAATAACATAAACATCAAAGTACTGTTAACTACACTCCAGCACTTAACACTAGCACCAAGACTCAAACAAACTGTCTTTCTCTCTCACTCAGTCTCCTTCATGTAACCAAACAGAGTAAGAAAAGAAATTTTGAAGGATTTAAAATCTGAATTGTTCTACATAATGTTTGATAACATATAATATATGTAATTTGTACATATATATATCATGTATTTTGTTTATAAACAATTAAGGCGGCTCATATCTCATTACATTTTGCTGATTTTACCGTTTACTTCATTACTTCTCTCTCTATCTCTCTCTGCCTCCCTCATGCAAATTTTTTGTACTACTTTGTTGTTTTCTTACACATTCTTCTCTTAATGGTAAATTGTTTTTTTTATATAAGCATAATTGTTGTTGTTTTTGTTTCTAATTTTTTTTTATTGTTTATTATTTTAAATTTTAACAATTATTGACATATATATACATAATTTTTTTTAAAGAAAATCTACAAAAAGTAACAAATTTTAAACATTTTTCTTTAGGTTTTTTTTAATATAACATTTCCTTTTTTAAAAAAAATTTTTTTTTGTTCTTTTTATAAAAAAAAAAAAAAATACTTATAAATAATTATAAGCAGCCGTAGCCGTAAATTTAATTTAGGTTTAAATTTTTTTTAATAATTAATTTCAATTCAATTAGTTTGTATATAGTTTAGTGATAATTATTCTTTAATATATTTTTTTAATAATTCAAAATTCTTATGGAAAATATCATCATGATTCTTTAGAAAAAAGAAAAAAACAAAAAAACAAAACAATAAAAGTTAAACATTTTTAAAGGGATTCATTATAGTTTTTTGTTAAGTAAAAAACAAAAACGAAATATTTTACAAAATTTTTCGCAAATTTTTACCAAGGTAAAAGGTAATAGTTAAAATAATATTTTAAAAATTTTCCCAAAGTTATTATCCGAATTTACAATCACTATTTCTTCATTTAGATGTTGTTATATCCTTGGCTTTATTGTGCTTTTAAAAAGGATTTTTAAAGTAGATTTTCTCTTAAAATTCTTTTTAATTTGTTTTATTTTAACAAAAACTAAACCTTACAAGTTGCCAATTGAACACAAATGTATTACCATTGTTTTGGTAAAAAAGCTTAAGTTGGTTGACTACATTCAGATGCTGTATCCTAATCTTTACTTCAAATTTCTAAAGTTAAAATTCTTTTAATATATTTTTTTTTTTTTTATCACACAAATACAAGACATTACAAGTATGTAATAAAAGTATGTTTATTTGCATCTTTGGTGGATTTACTATTTACGTTCTAACTGAAATTTCAGTTGCGGCTTAACTTTAGATTACAATTTTATTATTAACCTTAAGTTAAGACCTTAAACATTTTCACATAAGCCAGTTTGTTTAGCAATAATCTAAAGCAAATGTGTGTTTAACTTTGTTCTTCCAAAGTTATATTTTAATTTTGAACTTCATATCTGGATTTCTACTAAAATTATACAAAAATAAAATACATTGAACTTGTAATTGAAGTTAGCTAAGGTTTTCGACTCATTTAAGCTATGATTCTTTATATTTGTTAAATATTTCTCTCAAAATTTGTAATCAATATTTTCACATCGAAATTTTGTTTTAAATTTGTTATTACAAAACTTATAAGTAAGGAAAATAACTTGATCTTAAAAGAAATTTTATGAATCCATCTCTTTCTTAAGAATATTATAGATAATTTTTCAAAATTTTTCTACTACGTTCAATCTATGTTCCGTCTTTGGTGATTGCAGCGATTTCTTTAAGTGTTTTTTCACACTTAAGATTTTTCACCTTTGCTTTCGTCTCTTATTACTCTTTGAATTAAACCAAACATTTGTTATTACAAAACTTATAAGTAAGGAAAATAACTTAAGGTTAAAAGCAATTTTATGAATCCATCTCTCTTAAGAATATTATAGATAATTTTTCAAAAATTTTTCTACTACGTTCCATCTTTGGTGATTACAGCAATTTCTTTAAGTGTTTTCACACTTAAGATTTTTCGAAAGACTTTTGCAGACTCTAAAACCTAATACAGTTGTCAATAATCTAAGTCTTATATTTTCATCTCTTCGTTTTAAGAATTTAAAGTGAGCATAACTTATGATCTTTAAAAGTTTTCTACTACTCTTTTTAAGCCTCTGTTTCGTCTTTGGTGTTTACATCGATTTCGTTAAGTGTGAAAATAGCTTAAAATTGTTTTTCACCTTTAGTTTCGTCTTTTATTACACTTGGGCTTAAATAATCCAAGAAAAGCGGTTATGTTTTCAAAAATCTTATTCAGTTTTCAAAAACTTAAGTCTTAACATAAAAAACATTTTATTTTTATATTTCAAATGTAATTTTTGTAATTTATTTAAAAAAACAGAAAAATCTTGAGAAAAACATGTACAAACGTAATATGACATACCATTCAAGTTGTTTTCTAAGCTGTCAGTAGTTAAAAATTTAATTTCAGTTTATTCCAAAAATAATTTTTTTTTTGTTTGCTTTAGTTTTATAAGGCAAAGGTCAGGAACATTTTACCTTTAAATGAAACCGCTAGAATTAATAGTTTTCAATAAATGTGTTAAAATTGTGTGTAAATTATATAAATTTCTTAGGAAATTTTATATATTCAAACACTAAACTTAACAATCTAATGTTATCACATTAATAGTACAAAATAAAAGAGAAATTAATGTTCCAAAAATGTTGACTAAATTCAGTGATTTTTAAGCTGAAATCTTAAAAACAAAACCTCAGTTGTATTAAAAAATTATTTTCCGAAATCATAACAAAATTATTTGTTTAAAATTCATAAATTTTTTTTCAAAATTCGGTTTACATTTGTCTTAAGTAAGTAATTTTTGATGACAGTTCACAAATGCTGTTAATTTCCAATTCATTTGCTACGTAGCTAACTATTTAGTTAGCCATTTGAACATGTTTGTATACTAGGATGTAGTCAAAAGACTGATTCTCTCAATCTTTTGGCTTAAAAAGAATCGTTAAAAGGCAAAGACAACATTTTACCCAGCGAGACTTTGACTGCCTTAAGACTTAAGTTTGTAAAGTTTTAAAATAAATGATAAAAAACGTTATTGTTGTAGCCACAAAATTATAAATTTTCAGTTTTGTTTTTTCCGCCTCTAAAAACTTTTATTAATTGCTGATTTGACAGCCCATGGCCGAGGTAAATCGGGTCATCCTATTGTGTAGTAGCATCTATCGTGGAAATGAAGGAAAATTGCCAGTTTTGTCTGTTCTATTTTAGCTTAAAAATGAAACCATAAGATTTTGCAGAAAGTGAAGTTTAAGGGGCTAAATCTTGCCTTTCGTATTATTAGAGCATTTTTACTTTTATTTATTGCTGGTTTGATAGCCCATGGCTGATCTAACTCAGGTCATTGCGATATGTAGAAGCAACTGTTGTGGGAATGAATGAAAATTGTTAGTTTATCTGTTCTATATAAGCTTAAAAGTGAAACCAGAAGATTAAGCTGAAAGTTAAGCTTGAGGGGGCAAAATGTTACCTTTTGTATTATTAGAGAACAATTGAGAAATGAAAAAGTGAATAAAATTGTTACATTTTTGTTGAAAATTGTGGGTTAAATAGCAACATTTTATTAATGAACATAAATTTATAGGAAAAAGAAAAGTTTACAAAATACTTAAGCTACGGTCACACACTCAATGAATGTTTGCCCCAAAAGACGTAATCAATATTTAATGAACAATTAATTGTTCTTTTAAAACTTGAAAGAAGTTTTGAACAATTAATGCTACATACAAGTAAATGTTTGTAAAATATAATTTGGAATTTAGTATTATGGTCAAATATTTGTCAAGTCTGAATGTAGCTTTAGATATCTAAATATTTGAAGGCAAAAAATGTTTGCCTTTTTATGTTAATTTCATATAAAAATATTGCCTTTTTGTGTTATATGTTTGAACATAAAAACATTGAACAAGTGAGGAATGACATTAATTAATTAGAGAGTAAGAGATGTTGGCTGTTTTTTGGCAAACAAATTTTGAAGTAAATTTTGTAAAAGAAAAATGTTGCATATTTTTGTAATTTGGACTTAACAATTTTGCCTTTTTGTTATTGAGTTTATGCAAAAGTGAAAAAGTGAGAAATAGTTTTTGATTTTTACAAATTTTAGACAAAAATGTTGCCTTTTTTTGTCGTTTATAGAATTTGCATTACTTAATGTTACAGTTTTAGAATTTGTGGGTAAAAATGTTGCCTTTTTTTAACATGAAACTTAAAAACATAAAGGAAAGAGTTTAAAAATGTTGCCTTTTTTGCATCTAGGGTAATTTTTTTGGGTTTTTTTTTTATTATTAAGGGGCAAGTTATAGAATTTGTGGGTAAATATGTTGCCCTTTTTTAATCATGAACCAGAAATACAAAAGAAAAATTTTGCCTCTTTTGTATCTAGAATCATTAAATAATGGAAATGATTTTTTGGGATTTTTTTTTATTTATTTTTAAGCAACAAAAATGTTGTCTTTTTTCGTAAACTAACGGAAATCTTTTATAAAGTGAAGTGAAATTTATAGAAATTTGTGAAATTTTCTTATAATTTAAGTATTTTCCAAAATTTTAAAGTAAAATTTCGAAATTTAACTTAAAACTATAATGAATTTGTTTTTAAAATTTAACTAAATTGTTAAATTTAATTAAAAATTTACAAATTTTTTTTTGCTTTATGTATTTTTTTATATAGTAGCTAATAAGTCATCATGTTTAAACAAAACAAATTGAACATTTAATTTTATGTTAGAATATTATTTATATAATATTTTTTTATTAATTTGTAAATTTTAGGTCATAAAAGAAAATAATTAAACAAAAAATTTAAAGAAATAATTTTACATAATTTTTTTTTCTCTTCTCATTTTTATGGAAATAATTTTATAAAAAAAAAAATAATTTGAAAAAAAAAAAGATTTTTTTTTTAATGAAAACCTAAAATATCTTCCCTAATATTTTTTTGAAAAATACAAAAAAAAAAAATCATGAATAATAAAAAAAATGTGATGTGTTGGTCGCATCTAAAACTACAACCTTTTTTTTAAGCTTCAACATATTATACAAAAAAAAAAAAAAAATAAATAAATAAATAAATAAAAAAAGTTAAGGCGGATTTTCCACCCACTATTAACTTTAGCTTTATTGGCAATTTTTCAAAAAAATGACTGCTGTTTTTATTAAATTTGATTACAAAAACAAAAAAAAAAGTTTCTTTTTTTTTTAAATATTATTTTTTAAATATATAATGACTTTAATTTTTTTTTATTTGTCTCTTAGTATTTAAGCTACAACAACAAAAAGAAAACAAGTTTTTAAGGCAAAAACAAAAAAATCATGAAAAAAATGTTAAAACAAAAACAAACATTAATAATATATTAAATAATGTATAGTGTTAAACAAAAATAAATTTAAAATAATTATAATAATAATAAAAAAAAAACAAATTGATTTATTTATAATTTATTTCTGTTCTTTTTTTATATAGTGTGTATATTCTATTTAATTAATTAATTGATTTTAAATTTAAACAATTTATAACACAATTTTAAAGTTTATTTTCTTTTTGTTTTTCAAAAAAAAAAAAAAAAAAAAAAAAAAAAAACTTTAAGTATAAAACAAAAAAAAACAAAACTTTAACATATTTACATGTCTTTTAAAAAGAACACACTCTTACACAGGTACTAAATAAAATAAATAAAAAACAAAAACAAAAAATACACGAAAATAACTTTAATCTAAAAAAAAACATAAAATACAAATAAATAAAAAACTTAGTTTTACAAAAAATATACAAAACAAACAAAAGAAATGTTATTTATATACCAACACCTTAAATCGAACATGAAATACACACACTCTCTCACACACACACACACACTATATCCCTACTAACAAAACAAAAACATGTTTATGCATTCCCTTTAAATGAAACTTAAACACTAACTCACATGTTTGTCATAACTTTAACTAATAGTTAGTGCTTAATTTCTACACAAAACTTTGTTTGAATATTTCATATTCCCTTCAGCCTTCATTGATTACGTTTTTCGAAAATGTTATTGAAAAAAAAAACAAGCTTGATTTGCCCTAACAACCATCATAAGTGAAAAGAATTTATAATTCGTTTGGTAAGATGTTAGATAACGTGCTTTTCAGGGCCCATTCATGACCATTGTGATGATCCATAATTGATTAGATTTGAACTTCCGGTTCACTTAACTTAACTTAAACTCAGTCCATAATGAAACACCAAGTAGCCGTAATGTAGTCTGACATCGCTCTTCAAAGAATGACCGTTATTCCCCAACCTTCATTGTTTAAGTTTTTCGAAAATTTTATTAAAAAAACAAGCTTGATTTGCCGTGACAATCACCATAATTGAAAAGAGTTTTTAATTCGTTTGGTAAAATTCAGGTAATGGCCCATTCGTAACCCTTGTGATGATCCATAATTGGCTAGTTTTGAAGTTCCAGCTCACTTGACTTCTGAAACTCAATCCATAATGAAACATCAAGTAGCCTAATGTAGTCTGACCTTTCTTTTAAAAGAATGACCGTTTGGTCTCTATAGTTGGTTAGCTGATAGTGGCAACTGTAATTAAAACCCCAGACAACTTGTGATGCTCCCAGCATTGTAATGCTACTTAGTTGGTTAGTTTTGAAGTTCCAGTACAAAACGTAAGTCCCAGCTCACTTGGCTTTTGAAACTCAGTAGTCTAATGTAGTCTGACATCGCTCTTAAAAGATGGACCGTTTGGTCTCTATAGTTGGTTAGTTGATAGTGGCAACTATGATTAAACTCCCAGCCCACTTGTGATGCTTCCAAACCACCATTGTGATGCTACATAGTTGGTTAGTTTTGAAGTTCTAGATCAAAACGGAACTCTCAGCTTACTTGGCTTCTGAAACTCAGTCCACAATAAAACAACCAGTAGCCGGAATGTAGTCTGGCATCACACTTAAAATAATGATCGCTAGATCTGTCATAAAACCCTTGTGATGTACCAAAGTTGGTTAATTGATGGGAGCAACTAGGATAAAATTTCCAGCTTTCTTTTGATTATCCCAATTCACCTTTATGATGCTTCTTAGTTGGTTAGTTTTGAAGTTCCAGCCCAGAATTGAAGTACCAGATCACATGGGCCCTGAAACTCAGTCCATAACAAAAAAACCAGCCTTAATGTAATCTGGTATCGATATTAAAAGAGTGATAAAAAGCACTTGTGATGCCCCTTAGTTGGTCAGTAGATAGGGGCAATTAGGATTAAATTCCCAGCTCACTTCGGTCCTGAAACTTAATTCATAACGAAGTAAATAATAACTGTAATGTAGTCGGGCATCTCAAAAGAGTGATCGCTAGTTATGGCATAATTTGTATATACAGGCTGCCAAGAAATTCTGCGTTTAATTCTGAGCGTGAGCAGCACAATTACAAAGTAATCAACTGTTTTCAAACTCGTTGCGGCAACTCCTACAGAAGTCGTAGTAGGGAAGTCCCTTCAAACATACACACCTACGTTCTCGTGTCCAGTGAGCACAGTAAGAAAAATTTTAAGTATCTTTAATTTCGGCTTGCCAATACTAAAATTGGACTTAATTCTTTCATTGTTTCCTGGAAATGGAGTTTGCAATCTCATATTTCCATTTACTTTGCGCACAGCTGGCTGAGAATTTCCATAATCCAAGATTTGCAATTTGAATTTGATGTACCAACAAACATGTCCGTTTCTTCGATATCGAAGCATGGTCTATGTTTAGCTAGCGTTATATCCCAAGCTAAGCTCTAGAACAACAATTGTTCTAGTACGTTTTTCTATCTGTATTGTTTCTCTTCGCTTCTAAAGTATGTATTTTAGGATGGTTCCCTTTTGCATGAAAAAAGTCTAATTCAAACTTTGGTCGCTCAGAACTCAAAACTAGTTGCTTAACTGCTAAAAATCTGATTATTGCAAGCCTTCTCCCATATCATACTTGAAATTGATTCAGCTATCAATTCATTGTTGCAGTCGGTGCAACTGCTTCCGGTGCCGGTAATATAAGCTATGGGTTTTTCTGTCTTTATAATCGCTTTCTGGATTCTCTTCGTTTTCTAAAGTGTTATTTAAGGTTGGCTCCATTTTTATGAACAAAAGCACTGATGTTCTTATTAAAATTTGTTTCATTTGGAAATATCGTTGCTGAAATTTTTCGTTCTAATGTTGTCGTCTAGAGAGCTCGAGTTAGAAATGGATTTAAATCTCAAGAGACACCTGAATTATGAAAGTGGCGAATATCATGCCATTATTTGCCGGATGCGTTTTTAATAATATATTAAATAATACCCTAAAATGCATATATATATTTATTCTGGGTCCTGTTAAGTTGATCTAGCTTCCGACCGCCTGTCTGTCTGTCTGTCTGTCTGTCTGTTTGTTCAAAGCACGATAGAGATTGCTACCAACAGTGGTTTTTATTTGCCCTCAGCTTCTACTAGATTTTTCGACTTTATTCTTCAGCTGGCTACTCCACATTAGTGATAGTCGACCACTTCTTTGGCTATCCTTAGGATTCCATTCGATCGCAGTACGACCGGTATCACGGGCATCCCTTTTCCCAACCCATCTCCACTTTCTCTTACGGTTTTTTTGTACGTACTGCGATCTGGTGCGATATAATGTTAGGCCAGAAAATTTTTGGGATTTTACACAGGCATCTGTTGACAAACAATTGTAGTCTCGTCGGCGAAGATTTCAACTCTCACAGCCATATAGCAATACGGATTTTAAGTTAGAATTAAAAATTTTAATTTTAACGTTCCGTGAGAGAGTTCGTTGATCTCCAGACATATGACGCTTTTAGACGTTTAGCGATATCCTACTACGAGCTTCCGGTTTTATTTATAATGTTCCCTAGGTAGCAGAAAGTATCATATATCTAACTAGATATGTTCAACTTCGTACAAATGGAAAATGGGCGTGGCTTCAGCCCACTGATTTTTTCTTTAACATAGGGTATGTTGATGGTGGCAAACAAAGATTCGACCATGTCGAATATAATCTAACTTGTTTTCCTTTTATTTAAGCAAAATTATACAATATCTTGAAAAAAAAAACACCACAGAGCTAAATATAATTTATGTGCCTCTAAAAAGCACGTTTAAAAACAAAATTATATATACATTGTAAAATAATAATTAAATAATTAACAAAACAAAACAAAAAAATTGCAAAAAACAGGAAGAAAATAAAAAAAAAAACGGTGGAAATCCTTTTTCATCATCAAATAATGAATAAAAACAACAACTAAGTAATAAAATATATAAATAATAAAACGTTGTGTATAAAGAAAAATTAGTTTTCTAGTTAAGCATTAAAACAAAAAACAAAGTATAATTTAATAAGAAAATGATTAAAGTTTTAAAAAAAATATAACGAAAAAATAAAAAAAATAACCGAATATAAATATATATTTTAATATAAGCTCAACATGAAAAAAAATTGAAAAGAAAAAAAATGAACCCGAAATAAAGTAAATTAAAAAAAAAACTTTGAAGAAATTTTAATGGTAAACTGTGGGACCAAATGCAAAATGTTTGCAAAAGGCCAAGGACTCAGATCATGAGAAAATGGTAAGTGAAATTTTAACATATACATACGTTTATACGTATGTTTTATATTTTATATAAATTTATTTGTTTTAATTTTTTTTGTTTTAAAAAAAATATTACGAAAAAATAAAAAAAAAATAACCGAATATAAATATATATTTTAA